>PVIJ01020305.1:0-21267 GCA_004024925.1 Scalopus aquaticus | reverse complement strand
GCTGGTTTTCTGCAGCAGGGGACGGCCCTATTTGCATGTGTCCCGCTATATAGCAGGCTCTGGCTGGGTCTGGGGACAGAGGAGCCAGGAGGGTCCTGGGACTTTGGGTCCTGACAGCATCATCAGCATGTCCCTTATCAGGTGACAGAGCTGGGGGGACACTGAGCCCCTGTGGTTTGTGGGGACTCAGGCCCTGGTGCTTGTGCTCACAAGTACACTGTGGAGTCTTCTGGGGAAACAGGACCCATGTGCTGTTGGGGTGGGTGGGGTTGGCTCAGCCAGTGCTGGGAAGACGTGAGGTCCCCAGTCAGGAGAGGATGGACGTCTGTGTGTCCCCGCGTCTCACCTGGGGCAGGTGTGGGCAGGGCTGGGGTCGGGACACGGTGACAGCAGTGAGGCCTGAGGCCAGTGCCCATTTCAGTCCCCTGGGGAGTGGGGCTGCCCCCCTGGAGCGGGTGTCCAGAACCCGGTGCCTTGGGGCAGGACGGCCAAGGAGAAGTTGGACGCCCCGCTCATCTGCTCCCAGTGTCCTCCGTCCCCCCCTGGCCCTCTGGGGCGGCTGTTTCAGTCCCAGGGGCCTCTCGGTCTCCGCCATGTCTGTCAGGCCGACAGCTCCTCCCTCGGGCTCAGGGGGCAGGGCCGGGGCGCAGGGGCGCTGTGCGCGGACAGTGTGGGAAATACTGTCCCAGAGGGCCGGAGAGAAGTTGGTTTCAGCGAGGGCCTCTGGCCGCCTGCTGGGGACCGGCTGGGGGGCCCCGGGCGCAGGGCAGCTGGGCGGGGCGGGGTGACCTGCCGTGGGCGTCCCCTGGGGGACAGCAGGTGGATCGCGGAGCGAGTGGGGGCGGGGACTTCGCGTCAGCTCCTCCGGGCAGGAGGGTGACTCCTTGGCGGTGAGTCCCCGAGTCTCCAGCGTGGGGACACCGGGGCGGCCGCGTCCTTCCTGCCGAGGCGGCTGCGAAGCGCTGACCGGGCGGCGGGGTCGGGGAGGCCTGAGGTGCTGACCGAGGCCCGCGCTGAGGTACCGTCGCTGCGCCCGAGTCCCAGTCAGGCTGGTCGGGAGCTGGAGAGGGAGGTGGGAAACGGGGTCTCCGCGGGGGCACGGGCTGCGCCCCAAGGCAGCCGCTGCTCCCTAGTCACCATGTCAGGGGGAACCCCGAGGCCCGGCCGGACACTGAGCATACTCTCTGCGCACTGAGTCTCCCGGGAGCGCGTCTCTGCGGCTTGTGCGGAGCCCCGGCACCCCGAGACCCCGAGTGTGTCCCTGAGAAACGGTGTCTCCATGTCCCCTGGGAGGATAAACGCTGCTGAGCTGGAAACTGTGGAAACTGCCCTCACCCGCCCGCAGCAGAGTCGTGCCGGGTGAGAAGCTGAAGGCCCCGTAGGGGCGGGTGAGACAGGCCGCCCCTCCCCTGTCGCCAGCGCGGTCCTGACGGGGCGCTCCGGGAGCATTTGCGCAGAGAAGCACGAACACCCGCACCAGGCAGAATCCGAGACGCCGTCACTGTCTGCGCAGCTCAGACTCTGGGACACGGGACACTCTACAGGGAAACCTGCGCTGTAGGGCGGCGGCACAGAATAAAAGCCCCAGCACGGGGGCTGCTGGGATCCACGGGGAGAGGGAGGGAGCGGGGAGGACAGAGCCCGGTACAGTCTCTCCACAGAGAACGAGTCGGCCCAGCACGAACTCAGAGCAGCAGGCGGACCCGCCCGGGGACTGTGAGCCCGCTGAGGACTGGAGATGAGCCCACGGAGGGTCCCGTGTCGGGGGGTCTCACGCCCTGAGGGGCCTCACCCAGCGGGTCACAGCCGCCACGCAGCGCCCACTCCCCGCCGTGACCTCATCTAAGGACACAGAAGGAGCCACAAACACACCAAACACCCAGAGACACTTTCTGCAGGTGCAAACACCGTTGTCCCCCACCTCTCCTTGGAAAGTCCGTGTGTGACCCACGGTGTTGTGTGATCGCCTTAAACACACGCGTCGATGCGTTTACACGGGTCCGTCCCTGCGCCTCTTCTCTGTCCTGTGGCGGGTTCCCTGCTCTCTCCTCAGCCCACATCGTCCTCATCACGAGCCTGGGGCAGGTGGGGCTGGGCAGGGCGGGAGCTCCAGCTTGTTCTCCTCCATGTGTGTGACCTGGGCCCTGGTCTCTCAGTGGCTCTGGGCGAGTTTGTCTCCATCCCCCGAGGAGATGCTGGAGTTTTATTAGCTGAGCGTCAAATCCACAGTTCCCCTGGGGAAGCTCCTCATGTGCACAACAGTCACTCTCCATCCCTGAGTGTGGGACCCTCCGTGTGTGGGGTCTTTGGTTGATCTCATCCTCAGAGTGTCCTTGCTGTCAGCGCACAGCTCTTACGCATCATGTGAGATTCAAACCTGGGTAATTTCTTTCATCTGACTCATGTGAATTTTAGTTTATTTTTATATCATGTCAACTTACCTAGGAATGTTCCCAGGACAATTTACTTTTGAAAATGAACTTTGTATATTCAACTTGCTGCAATGGCTTATTATCACAGTGAAGTATTTGGTTTTCCATGTAATTGTTCATGTGAACAAAGACAGTTTTATTTCATGTCCCAGTTTGTGTTCTCTTCCCTTTAGTTGTGTTATTGCATTAACTCACAGAGCAGTTCAATTCTGGAATGGAAGACGGAAGGGACCAGGCTCCCTCCTGCCCGAGTGAGATATTTCTGGGTCGTCACGAGTGAGTCAAAATCTCCCTGTTGGTGTTTTGCAGGTTTTATGTGTGACTTGATCTCCGTAGTCCTTTTGTTATTCCAGGAGGGACAGGATTTACTATAATCATATTTTCGAATTCTAAGTTTAGGTCGTGACTGGTTTCCCCCTAAGTTTCTGTGTCATAGCCAAGAGATTCAATTCACATATCTGTGCTCATAGCTACTCTTAATTCAGGTCTGGGCCTTTTTTGTGGTACACTGAAGTTAAAATTTGGACAGGATTTATTTTTCTGGGGCTGTTATGAAAATAGTTTTCTAAGAATAAAGAGGCTGAATAACTGTAAAGTCAGTTCTTGTGTATTTCTGAAAGAATTTTCTGGGATCTCATTCTGACACACCCAGAGGACTCTGTCTGGCCCGGCCAGGAGGGCAGCCTCTATCCAGCCAAGGCCTGGGTTTCGGCCTGTGCTCTAAACATCCCTCAGTCTTTGTCATTCTAGCATTTAACAGAGAGAGGACAGATTCATTCCAATTACTTTATTGTACTTTAGGATTCCATGCTTAGATCAAGACAAAAACTCACTTTGTGTATTTTTACAGCAAAATTGTGATAGGATTATTTTGTTTCCATTGTATAAAAATTTGCTTTTCTAGGGACTCCCTGGTGGCACAGTGGTTAAGTGCTGTGCTGTGGAGCTGTTGGCAGCAGCGACACGAGTTCAATGCTTGGTGGGGGAGAGTCCCACATGGCGCGGCAGACCTCTCCTGCCTCGCCCGCTGCTCCCCTCCTCAGTGTGTTTCCATCAATCTGCCTGTTCTGCTCCCCGCACTGTCTCTGGTGAACCCTCTCACCACCCCATGCCTCTGGTCTGTACCCCAGCTTGTATGCATAAATAAAAATCTTTAAACAAAAAAGAAAATTTGCTTTTTCTAAGGTTAACGAGCCATCATAACTATAAAGATGGTTCTTGGCCATTTCTGGAAAATTGTCTGAGATCTAACTCTGACCAGCCCGGAAAGGGCTCTCTCTGGGCCGGCCCTGAGGGCTGTGTCCATCCTGGCCTGGAGGGCAGTCTCTGTCCAGCCCAACCCTGTGCTTCGGCCTGTGCTTTAAACATGGCTCGGTCTTTCTTGCTCTAGTATTTAACATAGGAAAAATTCATTCCAGCGTCTCTACGGCACATTTAGGTTTATGTGTTTGCGTCGTTTTGTTTTCCTACACTAAAAATTCTGTGTTAGGTAAATGAGTCAATTTTTATCTATGTTCTCTAAGCTACTCTCAATTCAGAGACTGCACTTTTTCCGTTGGTGAGTTTAACTCACTGTGTTTTTTTACATCACAATTTTGTTAGAATTTGCTTTTGTTTCCACAGTATGAAAATTTGGTTTTCTAAGATTATATATAGAGAGGCATCATTACGGTAAAGATGTTTCTTGACCTTTTCTTGAAAAGTTTCCTGAGATTTAACTCGGCCCGGCGATCCATGTCTGTCTGGCAAAGCCCACTACTGGTTTTCCGGCCTGTGCTTTAAACCTCACTAAGCCGTCTTTGTTCTGGTATTTAACACAGTGAGGACAGTTTCATTCCAGCGTCTTTATAGCACCTTTAGGTTTTCCATGTTTATGTGATGTTATGTTTTCTTGCATTCAGTTTAATTTCCCCGTCTTCCCTAAGTGATTCACTTCACATAGATGTTATAAAGCTACTCTCCATTCAGCCTGGCATTTATTTTTTTGATGAATTTAAGTCTGTTTTTTACAGCACAATTTTGATAGGATTAAATATTGTTTCCGTGGTACGAAGACCAGCCTGACCTGGAGGGCAGTCTCTGTCCATCCCAACTCTGTGTTTCGGCCTGTGCTTTAAACATGGCTCAGTCTTTCTTGCTCTGGTATTGAACATAGGAAAGAGTCATTCCAACTACTTTATAGGACCTTTAGGTGTCTGTTTAGATCTACACAAAACTCAGTTTTTTTACAACACAATTTGATAGGATTATTTTGTTTCCCTTGTATGAAAAACTGCTTTTCTAAGATTAACGAGCCATCAGTACTGTAAAGATGGTGCTTGTCTATTTCTGGAAAATTTCTGAGATCTCTTTCCAGCCCAAGCCTTGGTTTCAGACTGTGCTTTAAACATGGCCTAGTCTTTCTCGCTCTAGTATTCAGTAACTGGGTTTTTTACAGCACAATTTTGATAGGAATTTGTGTTTCCATTGTATGACTATTTGGTTTCTATGATTAAAGAGGCAACATTTCTCTAAAGATAGTTCTTGGCCATTTCTGAAAAAAATTCTGAGATCTAACTGACCGGTCTGGAAAGGGCTCTGTCCGGCCCGGCCCCAGATCTGTTTCTGGCCCAGCCTACGGCCTTGGTTTCAGCCTGTGCTTCAAACCTCTGTCTTGCTTGTGCTAGTATTAAACATTGTGAAAACAGATTCCTGCAAGCCTCTTTATAGTATCCTTAGGTTTCCATTTTAGGTGATGTTGTATTTTCCTGCATTCAGTTTAATTTCAGTCTCACCTAAGTGAGTCAATTCACATGTTCTCAAAGCAAATTCAGTTTAGTTACAGGCCTATATTTATTTATTTATTTTATTGGTGAATTTAAGTTACTCAGTTTGTGGGGTGTTTTTTAGCACAAGTTTGATAGGATTTTCTTTTGTTTCTATAGTGAGAAAATTTGCTTTTTAAGATTAAAGAGGCATCGTTACAGTAAAGATGGTTCTTGGCCATTTCTGGGAAATTCTGAGATTGACTCGGATGGCACGGAGGGCTGTTTAGGGCCCGGAGGGGAAGACTGTCTGGCCCGTGCAGAGGGCTGTGTCCGACCTGGCCGGGACGGCGCTCTCTGGGCCGGACCGGACGTTCTGTTTTGTCTGGGCCTGCCTGGGGGCCTGTTTTGGGTTGGCCTGGCCAAGGGGGCTGGGTCAGGCTCCGCCCGGTTGGGGTTGTCTGGCCCAGCTGACTCCCGGTTTTTCCACCTGCACTTTAAACATCACTCAGTGTGTTTTGTTCTAGTATTTAATACAGGACAGATTCATTCCAATGTCTTTATAGTACATTTAGTTCCCCATGTCTAGGGGTTGATATGTGTTCCTGCATTCCGTTTAATTCCACAGTCTTCCCTAAGTGAGTCAATTCACATGTATGTTCTCAAAGCAACTCACAGTTCCGAGACTGGCCTTTATTGTTTTGATGAATTTAAGAAACTTAGTTTGCTTCTTTACAGCACAGTTTTGATAGGATTAAATATTGTTTCTATGGTGTAAAAATCTGGTTTTCTAAGTGTAAAGGGATAATTCCTGTAAAGATGGTTCTTGGCCATTTCTGGAAAAACAGAGATTTAACTTGCACCAACCCAGAGGGCTCTGTCCATCCCGGAGGCCTGGTTTTTGACTGCACTGAACATCAGTCTGTCTTGTTCTAGTGTTAAACATAGTGAAGACTGCTTTAGACGTCTTCATTGTAACTTTAGGTTCCCTGTTTAGGTGATACTATGTTTTTCTGCATTCAATTTAATTTCAGTCTTACCTAGGTGAGTCAATTCGCATATATGCTCTCAAAGCAACTTCAGTTTGAGGAGTTTTTTTTTTTTTTGGCTAATTTGTTACTCTTTTACTGCATAATTTTGATAGGTTAAATATTGTTTCCAGGAGTAGAAAATTTGGTTTACTACGTATAACGAAATCATTACTATAAAGACGGTTCTTGGCCATTTCTGGAAAAGTTTTCTGAGATATAACTCGGACCAGCCAGAAAGACTGTCAGGCCCGGCCGGCAGCTGTGTGCTTTTTTCTTTGATGAGTTTCAGTAACTGTTTTTTTTTTTTTTTACAGCATAATTTAGATAGGTTTTTCTTGTTTTTATGGTATGAAAATTTGGTTTTCTAAGATTAAAGAGGCATCATTAGAGTAAAGATGGTTCTTGGCCAGCTTCTGGAAAATTATCTGAGGTCTAACTCTGACCAGCCTGGGAAGAGTTATGCCTGGCCGGATGCGGAGACTTCGTTTTCACTGTCATTAAACATCCTTCTTTCCTGTTCTAGTATTAAGCATACTAAGAAAGATTCCTTCCAGCGTCTTTATAGTACCTTTAGGTCTCCATGTTTAGGTGATGTTAGGTTTTCTTGCATTCAGTATAATTTCAGTCTTCCCAAAGTGAGTCAATTCACATTCATGTTCTCAAAGCAACTCACAATTTAGTTACAGGCCCTTTTTTTTGTGGGGGGTGAATTTAAGTTACTGTTTTTTACAGCACAGTTGTGATAGGAGTAAATATTGTTTCCAGGATAAGAAAATTTGGTTTTATAAGTATAAAGAGATCATTACTGTGGAGATGGTTCTTGGCCATTTCTGGAAGAATTTTCTGAGACCTCACTCTGAGCGATCTGGAAACAGCTTTATCTAGCTCAGCTTGGAGGGCTCTGTCCAGCCCGGCCCCAGGTTTGTTTGTGGCCCAGCCTAAAGCCTTGGTTTCGGCCTCTGCTTTAAACCTCAGTCTTGCTTGTTTTTGTATTAAACATAGTGAAGAAAGATTCCTTCAAACTTGTTTCTAGTACTTTTAGGTCTCCATGTTTAGGTGATGTTGTGTTTTCTTGCATTCAATTTAATTTCAGTCTTACCTAAGTGAGTCAATTCACATATAGTTTCTCAAAGCAACTCAGTTTAGTTACAGGCCTTTTTTTTTTTTTTTTGCGAATTTGTTTTATTTTACAACACAATTGTGATAGGACTAAATATTATTTCCAGGATAAGAAAATTTGGTTTTCGGGCCTCCCTGGTGGCGCAGTGGTTGAGCGCTGCCCTCTGGAGCTGTCGGCAGCTTGCGATGCGAGTTCGACGCCCAGCCGGGGAGAATCCCACATGGTGCGGCAGACCTCTCCTGCCTCGCCCACTGCTCCCATATGCAGTGTACTTCTGATCTGCCTGTTCTGCTCCCCGCACTGTCTCTGGTGAACCCTCTCACCGCTCCATGCCTCTGTTCTGTACCCCAGCTAGTATGTATAAATAAATAAATCTTTAAAAAAAAAAGAAAATTTGGTTTTCTAAGTATAACGGGATCATTATTGTAAAGACAGGTCTTGGCCATTTCTACAAAAGTTTTCTGAGATTTAACCCAGACCAGCCAGAAAAACTGGCCTGGCCCAGCGGGCTGTGTGCTTTTTGCTTTGGTGAGTTTCAGTCACTGGGTTTTTTTACAGCACAATTTTGGCAGGATTATCTTTTGTTTCCATTGCATGAATATTTGCTTTTCTATGATTGAGGAGGCATCGTTACAGTAAAGATGGTTCTTGGCCGTTTTTGAAAAATTATCTGAGATCTCTGACCGCCCTGGAAAGGGCCTGTCCAGCCCCACCTGGTGGTCTGTCAGCCCAGCCGAGGGCTGTGTCCAGCCGGCCTGAGGTTCCTCACTGGCCCAGCGAGAGGTTGTGTCGGCCAGTTGGGGACCGTCTCTGGGTGGCCCAGGAGACTGTGTGTGGCCCCTACCTGCCTTGGTTTCCACCTGTGCTTTAAACATCAGTGTTTCTTGTTCTAGTATCTAACATAGTAAACAAAGAGCCGTTCCAATGTCATTCTGGTACCTTTAGGTTTCTATGTTGAGGTGATGGTTTGTGTTCCTGCATTCAGTATAATTTCTGTGTCTTACAAACTAAGTGAGTCAATTCACATACACTCAGTTACCCTTAATCCACCCGCCCCCGCCACTCAGCGCCAAAGCAGTGGGGACGTCTGTGGGGCCGGCCAGGGAGCAGAGGCTGTCTCTGGGGCCGCCTGGACGGCCGGTCCCTCCCTCAGGCGGATCGCCCTGAACTCTCACCCACAGATAGCACCACAGCGGCCCTTAGCTCGCGTGTCCCCCTCACCGGGCACCTCCCGCCCTCAGGCCACTATTCTGCAGGACAATCGCACCTTGCCTCGTGGAGAGGCCAGGTCTCTTGTCCCCAGCGCCCGCGTCGGCATCTCTGCCTCCAGAATGAACATTCACTCCGGATGCCTGTTTGTTTGGGGATCCCTTTATTCAATCATTTTGGAATGAAGAGCTCTCAAGTAGGGTAAGAAGGAAAGAGAACTTGAGGAAAGAGAAGAAACGATGGAGAGGAAGAGGCGGTTGTATGTTCGTGTTGAAGGTTCGGGAGACAGTGGTGGTGGAGATGGTGATGTAGATGGTGATGTTGTTCCTCTTCCCGATGGCACCACCTTCCTTAAGCTCGGAAGAGCAATAAAAACACTCGTGAGTTGGTGATGTGGGTACACACCCTCTGTCTGTGTCCACACGAGCTCCATGAGCATCATTTGTAATGATGAAAGAGGAGAATTTTCTCACATTGGTGTAACCAGGGCCCCTCCTCCTTCAGAATCCACTTCCTCACAGGGCCCCTTCCTGTGACCTCCGCCTGTTGTCTCCCACGGAATGGGCCAGACAAGTATGTTTTTTGACTGTTTTTAAAGCACACACACCTGTAAGTCACGGAATTTCCCACCCTTGAAGTCAAGTTCTTTTCTTATTGATCTTTAACACAGTGATCCTAAGAGCAACAGTGTCTGGTTCCCATGAGAGCAGGATGCGGAGGGTCGTATTTCTCCTCACCGACAGACGTTCTGTTGAGGACAGTGTCTGCGAAAGAGAGTAGACAGGAGGCAATGAGCTCACTGGCTTTTCAGTATTTCTGAGAATAGTTTAAGCCGTCAGTACAGGTGACTACAGGCAACACAAAATTTGAACTGAGGATCCCAGTGGAATGATTCCATTTTAGAAAAATTTTCATCCCGGGAGAAAAAATGCTGACTTTACCTTCTGGGGGGATATACTGAATGTTTGTCACTGGAAAACCCTTTTTGGTCATCAGTGATAAATAGGTACCAAGTTCCCGATTTGTGAGGTGCCTCTTTCCTACAATTTCCAGAAAATAAGCCAGAAGAGCTAGCCATGAAAACACGAGAGAGTGCACAGTGTGTCCTGGGGGATGAGAATGGGTGGTAATCTCACCCTCGTCCCCCGCCCCATCCCTGCTGTTCCATCGTGGCCTTTACAGTAAGGTGCCTGCATCTACAGCTCTGCAGACGGCACCGTGAGGCGGGTTCAGGACGAACATGTGATCACTGTCCAGCTCTCTGGACAGTTAAGAAACTTAAAGACTCTCTCTCGACCACTAAATCTGATCCCGTTCAACAAGGCACAACCAGTACAGGTAACGTAGGATATAAAAGTTCAAATGTCTATTTTTCTAGTTGTCTACAATCTATTCTCACCTAATTTGAACTGTAAAAAGACAAATGGGCACCAAATATTTGAACTTTCCATCAAGCCCAGGCACACAGGCTGAAAGGGAGGAACAAAATGCCTCCCCCACTCCCCGTCCCTGTCACAGACAATACTCAGCCCTGTTCAGGTCCAGTGTCCAGCTAACGCCAGGGGGTCTCATCTGTCCCAGTGTCTGTGGAGCTATTGCTAGAATTGCCTAAAAAGTCTTCATTGGCGGGAGGAGACATGCTTTGGTGTAATCTGAGAGTAAAAGATTCACGTCTAAGACAGAGTCCATCTAGATGTGGGTGTATTTCTGGGCTCTCATCATATTCCATGGGTGTGTGTCTGTTTTTGTCCCAGTGCCATGCCATTTTAACTATTATAGGTTTATTATATAGACTGACCTGGAAATATCCTATCTCCTTTCTCCCTCATTTTGGTCAGGATTATTTTGGCTATTCTTTGTCTTTTGTGGCTCCATACGCATTTCAGTAATACTTGTTTTATATCTTGGAAGAATCTCATTGACGTTCTTATTGGGATCACACTGAATCTATAAATTGCTTTGCGTTCATGTTCATTTTGCAATGTTGACTCTTCCAAGCCATGGGCAGGGAATATTCTTCCATTTATTTGTCTTTTCTATTTCTTGTATCAATGTCTTTCTATTTCTTTGTATCTTCACCACCTATGCTAGGTATACCCTAGGTACTTAAGTTGTGTGATTACAAGTAGTGTTGTTTTCTCTTTTTTTTCTTTTTAAATATTTGCTTGCTTATGCATAAGAGCTGGGGTGTAAGTCAGAGGTGTGGTATGTGAGAGGATTCCACAGAGACATAGCAGGGAGCAGAATCTGCAGATGGAGTGAAATCAACTGCTAAGGAGAGCATTTGAGATCAGCCCTGAAAAATTTGGGATTTTAGTAGATAAATCAGTTTTTCCGCAATTACATGGTCCATTCCCCTGCCCCAGGCCCAGGGAGGGACCCCGACATGGGGGAGGGGAGCCCCAGGGGTTCTGGATGAGGAGAAATTGCACAGACCCCGGGGCAGGTGAGGGGCTGAGTCCTGGGGGTCTCCTCTGGGGAGAGACAGTCTCCCCCTCCCTGCGGGCTCCCCGGGAGTGTGGGGACTGGAGCCTCTCAGAGGGGAGCAATGTGCCTGGGAGCTGAGTTCGCAGAGGGAGCCCCAGACAGGAAGCCCCCGCCCCTCACCCGCACCTGCTCTGGGCTGTGCTCTGTGCTCCAAGCCTCCTGGGCCTCGGGGTCCCTGGGACCCTGGGGTCATGGACACGCACTGTAGAGCCCCCAGCCCCGCCCCGTCCCTGCAGGTTTGTGTCTGGGCTCCCCCCTGCTCCCCACACTGTGTGTCTCACACAGTAATACAAGGCCGTGTCCTCGGGGCTCAGGCTGGTCATTTGCAGATGCAGCGAGTTCTGGGCGTTTTCTCTGGAGATGGTGAATCTGCCCTTCACCGAGTCTGCGTAGTTTGTGCCACTATCATCACCATAAATCATTGCAACCCACTGCAGCCCCTTCCCCGGGGCCTGGCGGACCCAGCTCATCCAGTAGCTGCTGATGGTGAATCCTGAGTCTGCACAGGAGAGTCTGAGAAACCCCCCAGGCTGCACCAAGTCTCCCCCAGACTCCACCAGCTGCTCCACACCCTGGACACCTGCAGACACAGACACAGCCCGTCAGGACATGGCTCTCGGCCACCGGTTCTCCCTCCTGCCCCCTCCCCTCTCCTGCTCCCCAGGAATCACCTCCCAGAAGAGCCCCAAGGAGCAGCCAGCTCAGCCCACGCTCCATGGCGAGTGTCCGCGTCAGTCCTGACCGAGTGGCCCCTGGTCCGGGCTGGCTCCTGTGCAGAGCTGCAGGGTGGGCCGGGCTGGTTTTCTGCAGCAGGGGACGGCCCTATTTGCATGAGTCCCGCTATATAGCAGGCTCTGGCTGGGTCTGGGGACAGAGGAGCCCAGGAGGGTCCTGGGACTTTGGGGTCCTGACAGCATCATCAGTGTGTCCCTTATCAGGTGACAGAGCTGGGGGACACTGAGCACCTGTGGTTTATGGGGACGCAGGCCCAGGTGCTTGTTCTCACAGTGCACTGTGGGGTCTTTCCTCTCTGAGATCTTTGTCTGGTTTAATAACAGCCCTTTTTCAGATGTGTCATGTTGAGTTACATCCTCACATTTGTCAGGTGCTTTTTGGTGTTACTGGTAGTTTCTTTCACTGATCAGAGCTTGTAGTTTGGTGCAACCCCTTTTCTTTAGGCTTGTGCTACACTTTTGCATTTGGAGCCTGGTCCACAGAGATACTGGCAGCCAGTGCAGGGTGTGTTGTGCCTTTCTTTGTCCTTGTTGAATGCAGCCTTATATATGGAGCCTTGTTGTGGAAACCACCCCCTGCCCAAGGACGGAGGAGCAGTCAGAAAAATGAGTTGTATATGTTCAGTGTCATACTCGTCAGCTATGAAAATGATGAACTCCTGCCATTAACAGCAATGTGGGTGAACTAAGAGCATTATAATAAGCAAAATAAATTTGAAGGAGAAAGACAAATACTGGTTGGGTCGCTTAGCTGTAGACACAGAGAAACCTGAGCCCAGAATAAACTCTTTACCTGAGAGCACAGGACCAGCCACAGGGAGGCCGAGGGGCGGGTGGGCGTGGTTGAGGGAGCAGCCCCGGCATGTTTGGGGGTGCTGGCAGGTGTGAAGGACATTTTTGTCGAGGTGTGAACCTCTGATCTGAGAGCGGTTACAGAGTCATAAGCACACGTTTCATCCACAAACACAATAAAAAAGGTTTGTCAACGCAGCGATGAAAACTGAAGTCACATCATTAACTACTCTGAGACAAGTGCACAAAACTGGAATTAGTCACACGTGGAAGCCTGAAAAATTTTAGAGACTCATGAAACACTGCTGACTGCCCTTGCATTAGTGAGGAAATGAAATAGAAATTGAATTATACCCAGAGACGTGAACATGAAGTAATTACGCACCAGACCCTGTGGACACGTCAGAAACCACACACAGAGGAAGGATCTAGCAGTCAGGACCCACCAAAAAACAAGACTATCCCAATAATAATCCAACAGTGTCCCCGATAATTATAAGAGGAGAACCAATGAAATGAAAAATCAGTAGAAGGAAGGAAATGATAAAAATGAGAGCAGACGTAAATGAAACACCAGTGAATAAGAGAATTCAAATGAGCGATGATAAGAGCTGGTATTTTAAAAAAATTACATAATAGATACTCTGTACTTGAAATTAGAAAAAGGGGAGAAACTCTAATAAACAGAACCAGGATGAACAGGTAGATGTTCCAACCATACACCTTACAATAGCGAGTGAGCAACAGATGGGAAAAGCTGGAAGACATGGACCAATTTGCAGGCACAGAACCTTCTAAGAGGCAATTAGGAAAATAGAAAACCTGAACAGAACAGTTACAAGAAGGAACACTGAAAGGTAATCAAAGTCTCCCAAAAAAAGATAACACAGAACCTGCCCCTTTTCCTAGTGAGTCTGCCAACCCCTCAAGGGTAACCCAGGCCCGATCTTCTCCCTCCCAGACTCTGAAGAGGCGGCGGCTGCCCAGGCCACTGTGTGAGGCCGGCGTGGTCTGACCCTGGAGCCCACAGGGACACACGGACGAGAGGAAACTACAGACCAGGGTCCTGGCAAACGCAGATGCAGAAACCCTCAGTGTGCTCAGGGACTTGGCACATGTTTCCTTAGGCTGGGGGCTTTCTGGGTGTGAGTTTTCATGTTGATAGTGGACATATCTCACAGGCATCATGCTGGATTATCATCCCTAAGTCTGCTGCTTGCATTACTATTCTCATGTCATTTGTTTTTGCAGAATTTATATTTTCATTTATTGAGTCTGGAAAACAATTATTAAGTGAACTGGGTAACTTTCTGTGGAACAACATCAAGGTCATGTGCACACTCACTGATGTAAAGGTTTTTCCTGTGTTAACTGTCAGGATTAATTCTTTTACATATTATATGTCTGTGATTAATTTTGAGTTCATTTTTGACAATGGCTGTCTGCCTGTGTTAACTTTTTCAGTATGTGCAAATCATTGTCCAGGTAGGATTTACAACGAGTTTATCTAAATCCACCACATAATAATCTGAAAATGTTATCATCGTTTCATTAAATATGCAGTTGTGGGAGGGAAGCATCACAGGTTGATATCATGAAGCCATTGCTGAGGGTTTAGTTCCTTTTTCTGTCCTAAGTTGACTGAAGCCCTATTTCCACAGCACAGTTAGCGCAGATGGAAACCACCTAAGTTTCTGAGGGTAGGGGACAAATTCTGAGTAGTGGGTTGTATTGATACCAGGACTTACTGCACTGGCATGAAAAGGATGAATTCCTGCAATTAGGTGCCACATAAATCGAAACGGGAGAGGCTGCTACTGAGTGAAATAAGGCGGAGGTAGTAAGAGAAAGCTGGATGGTCTCAGTGACGTGTGGATACAGAGAAGCATAACAAAGGGTCAGTCAAGACTCAGCCAACAACAAACTCTTGACACCTGAGTGCAGGACTGAGGCCATTGAGGGCAGGTGGGGTGGAGCTGGTCGAGGGAGGAATCCCGGGGAACTGGGTGGGTGGTGGGTCTAGTCTGGGCAGCTGTGAAAGTACATATTGCGCAGTTTGAACCCACAACTAGTGAGCAGATACATCTATATAAACATACTTTTGTCCATAAACATAATAAACAATTAAGTGTCAATACAGTCATCATGGTGGAGATCACATCAGTTATCTTTGGTCACAATTATACCAAACTGGGAATTATCCATAAATGGAGCCCTGAAAAAGCTTTAATATATGGACACTGTATGAACTACTACTGACCAGATACTGAGTTAGTTAGAAAATGCAGTCAGCAGTTATATTAGACCGAGAGACAAAAACAATGGAGTCACGCCTACCAGAACCTGGGAACCCACCAAACACCACACAAGGGGAAGGAAGGAGCAGTAGGGCCCAGCGTGAAGCAAGAGGGAGCTCAAGTAATACTCTCTCATTATGCCGGAGGCATTTATGAAAGTAGAAGAGTCGAACCCAAAAGTCAGTAGGAGGGAGGCATGTTAAGAGCTAGAGAACAAAAAAATGAACCATGAGTGAAAAAGACAATTCAAATGAGGAATGAGTAATAAAATAAAGGCTGATACTTTTAAAAAATTGACAAGTCTATGCTCTCATTTCAAAAAATGGATAAAACTGTAATAAATAGAATCAGAGATGAAAAGGAGAGGTTGCAACAGACATCTCAAAATACAGAGTCTCATACAACTGCTGGGAAGTGTGTGTGCCAACAGATGGGAAAAGCTGGGGAAACGGAAAATCTTAGAAGCCCAGAACATTCTAAGATTGAATAAGGAAGAAATAGAAAACCTAACAATAATTAGGAGCAAGGACTTTAGAAAGTAAACAAGGCAAAATGAATAAGAAAAATATCACAGGACCTGCAGGTTTTGCTAAGAGTCTAAGATACCCTCGAAGGGAAACCAGTGCTGTCCTTCCAGTCTCTTCCAGCAACCAAGAAAGAGGGTGACTGCCAAGAGTGTTTTATGAGATCAAAAAGACTCTGACACTATGTCAGAGAAGGACAAACACAGAAGAGAAAACGACACACCACTATCCTGATAAATACCCATGTAGAAATCATTTACAAAGCCTGAGCAAACAAAATTAGCAACACACTGAGAGGATCCAACATCAGGACCCAGTGGTGTTCATTCCAGGGACACAGGATGGATGAACATGGACAAGTCATCCATGGAATTCATTTCACCAGGGGAAAGATAATATCCCGGGATCGGATCAACAGCTACAGAGAAGGTGACTGACAAAACTCACACCCATTTATGATAAAGTCTCACAGACGAGACTGGAGTAACACACCCCACAGGATAAAGACCATGTGCCCAACCCCGGCAGCATCACCCTCCGTGGGGAGAGGCTGAAGCTTTTCCTCCTGGTCAGGACCCTGACAGGGACGGCCACTGCCCCACATGCTCAGTATCTGCCTAGGGAGACGAGTAAAGCTGTGGCTGTTTTTGCAGATCTGGTAATACACATATAGAACCCGAAAGGCTACACTTAAAATATTTGAAACAAAAATCAGTGTAGTAAAGTGCAGGCTCCAAACCATCATGTGTCTATGTGTGACGCGTGTGTTAAGGCCCTGGGCACAGATTTCACTGGGTTGGTGGCTTTCCCATTTATTTTTCAGAGTTTGTGTTCATTTTTGATAATAGACTTTACTCACCTGTATCACATTGGGTTCTCGTCTCTGTGTCTGTTGCTTGTCTTCTTATTTTCATAACATTTGCTCTTACAGCATTGTTTATTGTTTACATTTAATGAGCCTATAAAACAATTACTTCTTGAACTGCGCCTTTTTGTTTCACCACATTAAGGTCATGTGCACACATGGAAACAAAAGCTTTCTCCTGTGTTAACTGTCAGGGTGATTCCTTTACATTTTACATTTATATCTATAATCCATTATGATTCAATTTGTGGTAGTTGTTGGTCTGCCCAGATCAACTTCTTTCACATGTGCAAATCCCGTTCTCCATGTAGGTTTACAATCAGGTTGTCAACATCCACCAGGTAGTGCCCTGTCAGTTTCATTAGCTCTGAACTGAGTCCACAGTTCTCTTGGGGATCACTCACAGGTTGAGAATATTTAGTCTTCTTGTCTTTGAGTACGGGATAACTCTCCATAGATCTAGCCTTACAGCATCACAGTTTCAGAGTTTCCTAGTTTTCCTCCTATACATCTTCCACAATGTTGTCAGATTTCTATGTAAGTATTTCATTTTGAACTTCTTAATGTAAACAATATTATTTCATTTTGTTTTCTTATGGGCTTCATATTAACTTACCGACAGAATGAGTATAAGACAAGTAATTGACTATTGAATATCAACCTTTCCAATTAAACTTGCGACTTCACGTTGCGCCAAGTGCTTATTGTTACAGTGAAGAGTTTGCTGAGCCTCTGTGTAGACGTTCATGGCATCTGCAAACAAGACAATTTTATATCTGTGCTCCCCTCTGGGTTCTCTTTCCTGTAGTTGCTTCATTGCTTTATCTCAGATTTCAGCACAATTTGAGTATGAAAGACAAAAAGGGAGCAGGCTCCTTCCTGCCCTGGTGAAGAGGTTTCAGGTTTGTCACGTTTCAGTGAGATCCTTGCTTTGGGGTTTGGAGGTTTTATTTACCAAGAGAAGACTCACATTTGTTCTCAGTTTACTGGGAGTTATTCTATCATGAGTGGGGGCTGGATTTCTCTAATATTCCACATCTACTGATAGAGTCGCTGTACTGTTGTTTTAGCCTGTCTTGCGGGAACCCACTCTTCAGACGTCACCACTCACTGTCCCCCACTCAGACCTGCTCACAGTCCATGTTCGCATTTTTCATCAGTTAACTGATGAAACATCAGGAAGGAAATCCCAGCTCCCTGGGGTCTCCTGAACCCTGGTCCTGATCTGCTCACTGTGGTCCCAGCGCCCCCTGCTGGTCCTGGGCGTCCCCAGCCCCGCCCCGTCCCTGCAGGTTTGTGTTTGGGCTCCCCCCTGCTCCCCGCACTGTGTGTCTCGCACAGTAATACACGGCCGTGTCCTCGGGGCTCAGGCTGGTCATTTGCAGATGCAGCGAGTTCTGGGCGTTGTCTCTGGTGATGGTGAATCGGCCCTTCACCGAGTCTGCGTAGTTTGTGATACTAGCAACAGGAATAATTCCTGCAACCCACTGCAACCCCTTCCCCGGAGCCTGGCGGACCCAGTTCATGTAGTAGTTGTGAACAGTGAATCCCGAGGCTACACAGGAGAGTCTGAGAGACCCCCCAGGCTGCACCAAGTCTCCCCCAGACTCCACCAGCTGCGCCGCACCCTGGACACCTCAGACACAGACACAGCCCGTCAGGACACGACTCTCGCCACCGCTTCTCCCTCTGCCCCCTCCCCCTCAGGGTCTCCTGCTCCCCAGGAATCACCTCCCAGAAGAGCCCCGAGGAGCAGCCAGCTCAGCCCACGCTCCATGGCGAGTGTCCGCGTCAGTCCTGCCCGAGTGGCCCCTGGTCCCGGCTGGCTCCTGTGCAGAGCTGCAGGGTGGGCCGGGCTGGTTTTCTGCAGCAGGGGACGGCCCTATTTGCATGTGTCCCGCTATATAGCAGGCTCTGGCTGGGTCTGGGGACAGAGGAGCCCGGGAGGGTCCTGGGACTTTGGGGTCCTGACAGCATCATCAGCGTGTCCCTTCTCAGGTGACAGAGCTGGGTGGGTACTGAGCCCCTGTGGTTCGTGGTGACTCAGACCCAGGTGCTTGTGCTCACAAGTGTACTATGGGGTCTTCTTGTCCTAGTTCTTGCTGTATTTTAATCAGCCTTTGTCATATGTGTTATATGGAAATATTCTCCCATTCAGTTGGAAAACTTTGGATTTTACAGATATTTTTCTTCATTGTCCATTACTTTGTCACTTTGTTAGAACTTATTTATAGATGTTTATTTTCCTTCTCTTGCCATGCAGCCCACCTGCTTTCACAGTGTCCTAGGTACTGAACACATTGTTTGCGGGTAGTTTTCATGGTGCGCTAACAAGTGGCACGGGCCATTTTTGCTAGTTTTTTAAGTATTAAAAAAAAGTATAAAAATAAACATATTTATACATTAACCGCATTCTACCGCTAGTCTATAAAAAAAGTATTAATAGGTGTCCCACGCTCTACTACCAGTCAACGTAAAACGTGTAAATACGTTTCCCGCATACAATGTGTTGAGTTGTGTGATTAAAGGTAGTGTTGTTTTTGATACTCAGCACACACTGACTCCTGTGCTGGGGGCCTCATCAGAGTTGCAGAGCAGTAAGTGTTACATGTATCAGTAGTCAGGTCTACTAAATGATGATGTGAATAAAAGTCACATTATTTGGAACAGTTCATGACAAAAAAAGTTATTTTCTGTCACTTAATCTCACCCCTGAATGACACGGTCGTGTATTAGGGAGCAACTTTGCTCTTTTAGAGTTAATGTTTTCACTAATTATAAAATGAATATTTTAATCACTGTGCGCTCAGGTCTAAAATGCAGCCTGAAGTCTACATACTTCCAAGTCTGAGTGGATTCTCCTCTGACTGTGCTGGGTAGGAGATACCTGCAATCTGGGGGGCAAGTCCCAGCTGCCTGTGGAGTCTCTTCTCCGAGGTTGTCCCATCACGGGACAGAGGGCGTCCCGGCCTCTCCCTCCATGGCTGCGGCGTGTGTGGGTCCTCTGAACACCCCCAGGATCCACCCTCCATCCTCTGCTGCCTCCGTGGACAGAGCAGGGCCCTGGGGCGGGGCTATTTGCCCTCTGGTGCTGGCGCCTGGGAGTTGGTCACTGTCCCAGACTCCGTCCCTCAGGGACTCTACTCCAGGGGACACGTGCACGTGTCCAATTGACTGTCCTCATTGGCCTCGTCCTACAACCCATCCCAGTGGTCACTAGTGCCCCCAGAGTGCCAGAGGCAGTGTCCTCAGTTCTGACCCCCTGTGGATGCACTGTGGCCACTCCCCGGCCCCGTCAGCCCCACAGACCCTGCCATGGGGGACCCGGTGCGGCTTCGTCGCCGAAGCCCCTGAGGAGCCCCCTCCACAGGGAGCTGGACAGTCTGTCTCTGCCTGTGCCCTTCTGGGGAGACCAGGGAGGTGGGGTGACTGGGGCGGGAGGGCCGGGGTGGCAGGGAGGGAGCCGGACAGATGAGGAGAAAGTCAGCAGATATGAGGGAAAAAGAGGAGAATCCTGGATCTTCTGAAATGCTGTCTTGGCGTCAATATTATTTTTGGGATTTGGTGATTCTCAGTCCCTGGAACTCTGCATGTAAATTTGAATAGTTACTGTGGTGACGTGATTTGCCGTCATCTTGAACCTGGTGCTGTTTCCCTTGGGTCCTGATCTCCGGATGACAGTGGCTTTGCATTTTGACAGTTCTTGGAAAAGAACTTTGTTCTTTATGGATTTAAATAATGCAAAAGGGTTAGAAGCAGTCTAAGAAGCAAAGACAAACATATGCCACAGATTAGCTCGATTCAAACTGGCTGTGTGTGTGGTTTGTGTGTGAGTGTGTGTTTGAGAGTGTGAGTGTGTGTGAGTGTGAATGTGTGTGTGAGAGTGCGAGTGTGTGTGTGTGTGTGTGTGTGTGAGTGGCTGTGAGTGTGTGTGAGCGTGTTCATTCCCTGCCGAGCTGCGGGGTCAGAGCAGGGTGAGGCCCGGGATGGGGGGACCCAGCTCCTGGGGGATGGGGACGGGCTCAGGGCTCCGGCTGCGCAAGGGACGGCTCTGGCCGGGCCGGGAGGGGCGACGGGTCCCTGAGGGAGGCCCGGAGGCCATGGGGGGTACAGACCAGAACAGGGAGACAGTGGGGTCCCTGGGACTTGGGGTACCTCTCTCCTTGCCTAGCTTGTCCAACTCTGAAGACAGAGTGATGAGCACATGTGGGGTCTCCCAGCTGACAAGTTTGGGATTTTGGCAGATACGTCAGTTTTTCCGCAATTACATGGTCCCCTCCCCTGCCCCAGGCCCAGGGAGGGGCCCAGACCCCAGGGAGGGGAGCCTAGGGGTTCTGGATGAGGAGAACCTGCACAGACCCCGGGGCAGGTGAGGGGCCGAGTCCTGGGGGTCTCCTCTGGGACAGACAGTCTCCCCCTCCCTGTGGGCTCCCCGGGCACGTGGGGACCGGAGCGTCTCAGAGGGGAGCAATGTGCCTGGGAGCTGAGTCCCCGGAGGGAGCCCCAGACAGGAAGCCCCCGCCCCCCACCCGCACCTGCTCTGGGCTGTGCTCTGTGCTCTGGGCCTCCTGGGCCTCGGGGTCCCTGGGCCCCTGGGGTCCTGGACACGCACCGTGGAGCCCCCAGCCCCGCCCTGTCCCTGCAGGTTTGTGTCTGGGCTCCCCCCTGCTCCCCACACTGTGTCTCCCGCACAGTAATACACGGCCGTGTCCTCGGGGCTCAGGCGGTTCATTTGCAGAAACACTGAGTTCTTGGCGTTGTCACTGGAGATGGTGAATCGGCCTTTCACCGAGTCTGCGTAGTTTGTGTTTCCATCACCAGTATAAATCCGTCCAACCCACTGCAGCCCCTTCCCCGGAGCCTGGCAGACCCAGTTCATGTAGTAGTTGCGAACAGTGAATCCCAAGGCTGCACAGGAGAGTCTGAGAGACCCCCCAGGCTGCACCAAGTCTCCCCCAGACTCCACCAGCTGCGCTGCACCATGGACACATGCAGACACAGACATAGCCCGTCAGGACACGGCTCTCGGACA
>PVIJ01020304.1:0-21267 GCA_004024925.1 Scalopus aquaticus | reverse complement strand
CGACGCCCGGCCGGGGAGAATCCCACATGGTGGGGCAGACCTCTCCTGCCTCGCCCGCTGCTTCCCTCAGCAGTGTATTTCTGATCTGCCTGTTCTGCTCCCAACTCTGTCTCTGGTGAAGCCTCTCACCACTCCACACCTCTGGCCTGTACCCCAACTGTATGTATAAATAAATAAATCTTTAAAAAAAAAAAAAAAAAAAAAAAATAAGAGGGGTGTTGAGAAGGATGTTGCAGGAAGAGTAGTGAGGGAAGGAGTAAAACAGGTCATTTGTAAAATCATGCTAAAAGGTCTCAGGTACTGTTTCTTCACTCATCAGCTCAATTACTGACTGCAAAGCCCTGCTCCCCTCCATCGTTTCTCACCTGAACACAGGCCTCTTGTCAGCTCTCTGCCAAGCATCCAGGGCTCTTTTCCTTGTTCCAATAAGGAGATAACTTGAGGCTTAGGAATGTAAAGTCCTGCTCCAAGAAAAGATATGGAACATGGTTACGCTGCAGGTAAATGAGATCCAGTGGAAAGATCCAGTCCACTGATGGTCAAAGAATAGATGTCCCTAAGAAACAGCCAAAGAAAGGTGACGAGGAAGCTTCGATCACAGCTAATTCCAACTGTGTACTTCCTACTCTCCCTTTTCATTCCAGCTCCAGTCATTCACTGGCAAATGGAATAGAAATTCAGCAGGCAATGCAAACGGCAGCTGAGAAATTCACTGAGGAAGCAGCAGACATTCCAAAGAAGTCTAAATTACTGGGATAGGTGCCCTTACCCAGTGAGACCAGGTTGCTGTAGTTCTCCAACATCACATCTCTGTACAAGGCCCTCTGTACAGGGTCCAGGCACTCCCACTCCTCCTGGGAGAAGTCTACTGACACATCACTGAACACCACTGATCCCTAAAACAATAAACACTTGGATTACTTGTATAATAAAAGAATTACTTTAGGCATCCCTGATGGCATAGGGTTAAGTCTCAACACTATCACTGATAAGGTGAGAGTTCAATCCCTGGCCAGGGAGCATCCCACATGGCGCAGCAGACCTCTCCTGTCTTGCCCGCTGCTCCCCTCAGCAGTGTGTTTCAGTAGATCTGCCTGTTCTGCTTCCCACTGTCTCTAGGGGATACTCTCATCCCCTACCCCTCTGGGCTACACCTCAATTCTTGTATACATACATACAAAAATAAATAACTCTCTTTTTAATAAATACACAAATAAATAAATCCATGAGCTCATAACACTGCATTAAAAATTACTGGACAGGGCCCCCCTGGTGGCGCAATGGGTTAAATGCAGCGCTGTGGAGCTGTCAGCAGCTGTGGCATGAGTTCGATGCCGGCAGGGGAGAATCCCACATGGCGTGGCAGACCTCTCCTGCCTCGCCCACTGCTCCCCTTGGTCAATCTGCCTGTTCTGCTCCCCACTCTGTCTCTGGTGAACCCTCTCACCACCCCACACCTCTGACCTGCACCCCAGCTTGTATGCATATATGAATCAACCTTTTTAAAAAAATTACTGGACATCTAAGAAACAAACTCAGTATTTTAAAAATGGTAAATAAACGGTAAGTAAACATTCTTTCCTATCTGAACCATCCTTAAGGGTAACTGACGAATTGATGAAAAATTTTACCTCACAGAAAGTATTCTACCTAATCTATCAAGAAAAAAATGATAAAACTAAAAAATCATTTTGCAACCTCTAATAAATTAATGAATCTAGACAGCAACTGTCAATGCCGGCTAACATTTTAAAAAGAGAGAACCGGGCCTCCCCGGTGGCGCAGCGGTTAAGCGCTGCGCTGTGGAGCTGTCGGCAGTGGTGACGCGAGTTCGATGCCCGGCCAGGGAGAATCCCACATGGTGCGGCAGACTCCTCCTGCCTCGCCCGCTGCTCCCCTCAGCAGTGCATTTCTGATCTGCCTATTCTGCTCCCCGCTCTGTCTCTGGTGAACCCTCTCGCCGCCCCACGCCTCTGGCCTGTACCCCAGCTTGTATGTATAAAAATAAAAAAAAAATAATAAATAAATCTTTAAAAAGAGATAACCACATATAATGTGTATCCTAATGGAATCACATATTACTGCCTATGAATCCCTGACAAAAAAAGAAACAACCCAACCCAAACTAATTAAGCGGCTAACTATCAATTTTTAGGAAATAAACAATACCACAGAGTTGCAAGTAGCAAAATTCAAACAGTGGACAAATGAACCATTTTCTTTCATTTAGAATTAAAAAACTATCCAGAATGAAGAGATGGAAGGGGTACCCACAAAGTAAGAGACTCAAGAGACATATTCAATATTAAGCAACTGAAATGAATAATCCTTAAGACTAGATAGTAACAAATATTTCTAACCTTTTTAGATGTAATAATGACATAATGGTAGTTTTTTTTTAATTCCTTTTTTTAAAAGATTTATTTATTTATTATTTATTTATGTATAAAAGAGCTGGGATGTAGGCCATTGGTGCTGGGGGTGAGAGGATTCACCAGAGACAGAGTGGGGAGCAGAACAGGCAGACCCACTGAAGTACACTGCTGAGGGGAGCAGCGGGCGAGGCAGGAGAGGTCTGCTGCGCCATGTGGGAAGCTCCCTGGCTGGGGATCAAACTTGGGCTCCAGCGGCTGCTGATAGCTTCATAGTGCTGAGATTAAACCCCCTGAGCCACCAGGGAGGTCCAAAAAATTTCTTTTTAAAATATCGATATTATTTGTATTTGTTTCAAAGTAACCCCATGAGAAGGAGGGCAGAGGAGTGTACATGAAAGAAATGGTAGTGGTAGAGATGAAAAAAGATGATAAAAATTGAAGATGGTGACTACAAGGTCAAGTATAGTATTTCAAAAGACTTTCCTACTTTTCAACATCTGGATGTTTTTACAATGAAGTTTTGTAAACGAGAGCGGTAGAGAACAGTTACAACAGAGTATGTGCAATGTTCCAACCAGGTGGAAAGCATTGAAATTAAGCGAAATTGATATAATTCTCTTGAGCAAGGGAAAGGAAACAGAGAGTGTGATACAGCAAATATAAATCCACACAAATATTGCAAAGAAATAAACAAACAAAAATCAAAAAAATTGATTAATCAAAAAATAGCAATAATACAGGAATATTAATTAAAAATATGGGATAGGGCCTCCCTGGTGGTGCAGCAGTTAACCACTGCGCTGTGGCGCTGCTGGCAGCAGCGACAAGAGTTTGACGCCCCGCTGGGGAGAATCCCACATGGTGCGGCAGACCTCTCCTGCCTCGCCTGCTGCTCCCCTCAGCAGTTTATTTCTGCCTGCCTGTTCTGCTGCCCACTCTGTCTCTGATGAACCCTCTCGCCGCCCCACACCTCTGGTCTATACCCCACCTAGTATGCATAAATAAAGAAATCTTAAAAAAATATATATGGGATAAAGTCCCCTGAATTGGCTAAAAGAGATGAGGGTGTCTGCCTCATCAATGGTAGTTCACTCTTAGGACATACTGTCTAAAGAATAATTTCCTGTTAACATATTCTTTAATAATTATTTTTCTGATGCCAGAATTTTCTGCAATAAAGCTATGAGTGGGTAAGATTTAGAAGATTTTCTGAGCTCTGATAACACGATCTCAGTTGATGAACAGGCTAAAGACACTATAATCATCCATCATTCCTAACTCTATTTCTGAGATAAAACTGGTGATTATACAGGAATTCCACACTTCCTATTCAACCTCAAATTGGACTTCTCTCCTGGAAGTCCTAATATAGCTGGAGGGATCTGTCTGCTCCAGCTCCAATCCCACAATCTTCCAAGCCGCATAAACCAGACTTTGCAACAAGCTAACATGGGCAGCTACCAACACTGCCTGCCATCCTATTTTTAAGATTTATTTATTTATGTATACAAGAACTGGGGTGTAGTCCAGAGGTGTGGGGCAGTGAGAGGACTCACCAGAGTGGGGAGTAGAACAGGAGGGGTGACTGAGATACACTGCTGAAGGGAGCAGGTGAGGCAGGAGAGGTCTGCCGAGCTATGTGGGAAGCTCCCTGGCCGGGGATCGAACTCGTGCTACAGTGGCTGTGGACAGATTCATAGGCCGAGACCCAACCAGCTGCACAACCAGGGAGACCCTGCCATCTTATTTCATTGGAGAATTCCATCTGCAGAGATAATCTAGGCTTGTCAGTATTTATTTCCAGAAAAGCATTCATACCTCCACCTCATTAAATCAATGTTCAGCTAGGACAATTCATTCTACAAATTTACTCCTATTTCCTTTAAAACAATGTATCATAGTCCATGGAGAGGGCTGAGAAATGAGATGCTCAATTATTTCCTGAACGACAATGGTGCTGCTGGGTCAAAAGAAGAGGGGCACTTAGGGATGGTGTAGAATTATTGACTAGAATGAATGGGGGTTAGGAACCTGAAGGGGGACTCCTTTAGCCAGAAATGTCAGGAAAAGGAAAAAAATGCTCATATGCCCTTTGAGTTTGGGGGGGAGGTTTGTTCTTGTTGCTCTTTTAAGACTGAAATGTCAAGAAGGTAGGAAGATAAATGCACTCACCTGGGCCATGGTTTTCAGTACAGCAGGAGATGATCAATCCCCCCTGGGGCTGCTTCCCTAAAAAAACAGAGTTCTGAGAAGGCAGGACTGGGCAGCAAGGCCGGGCTCCAGAAATCACAGCAGCCCTACAGCAAGCGGATTAACTAGGTAAATCTTCTTTCATTTTCCCTAGTTGAGATTCGAATGATCTTATACAGTGCGCAACCAAGTTGCACTTAATCTATGAAGAAGGAACAATGGAATTAAAATATCATTTTTGTAACCTCTAATAAGTTGATGAATCTAAACAGTACCCATCAATGTTGGCTAACATTTAATAAGAGAAAACCAGAGCCTCCCTGGTGGCACAAAGGGTTAAATCTCAGCACTACGAAGCTACCATCAGGTGTTGAAGAGGATAATTTTTTTCTAGGGGCAGATACAAATTTCTGTTATGTAGGTGTTTCCTTTATAAATACTTCTTAAACTATATGTCTGTATATTACTTCAAGCACTTTTCTGCATGTATGCAATATTCAGGAATTTTTTTTAAAGATTTTGCTTTTATTCATACAAGAAATGGGGTGTAGGCCAGAGGTGCAGGGGTGAGAGACAGAGTTGGGAGCAGAACAGGCAGATTTACTGAAGTACACTGCTGAGTGGAGCAACGGGCAAGACAGGAGAGGTCTGCTGCGCCATGTGGGAAGCTCCCTGGCTGGGCATAGAACTCAGGCTACAGGGGTAATGGTGCTAAGACTTCACCTCTATGCCAACAGGGAGGCCCTCCAGGAATTTTTAAAAAAGAAAACCTATATAACAACTAGATATAATTTTTAGTGAACCTTTTAAGATAGGAGACTGTAATGGATCTCAATCTTGAAAACAGTATGCACTGGGATATAGGAAACTTATAGAAGGGAACAAATGAAAATACTGACAGTGGTTATAACTGGTAGTGGTTTTCTTGTGCTTTGAAACTTCCTATTTCTGAAAATTAAAAAAAATAATCATGTTGTGTGTATGCTTGTAAAAGAAAAAACAGTAGCAAGGGGAAACTGAGTTATTTTCTAAGTTAATATGTGAACATCATGTAAAAGAAAATGAGGAAGAAAACTAGTCTCTGTGGGTTCACCCCCAAGGTTTCCCATCATTTTATTTGACTAGAAGTTTGAAGGAACCAGGTCCCTTAAAGAGTTCAACAAGACCATGCAGGAGAGGGAAAGCAAAAAGGGAACCCCACCGAACCTTGAATTTGCCCTGGTCAGCAGCCATTCCTCTTTCTTCCCGTGGGGACTTCCCTGAGAAGAGCAGAACTGAGAGGAAAGAGAAAGGAATCTTGAGGCCTTTCTTGTGTCCTGGACTAACCAGGTCACAGGTAGGTGGGGAATTACACCTGCCACCCATGGAGAAAAGGAGGGATGGGAAGAAGTTAGAAGAGTCCAGGCAAACACGGATTGTTGGTGTCAGAAAAAAGTCTCTGCTGCGCAAGACCAAAATCTTTTCCTGACCTCTCTCTCCCATCAACCACTGGGACACAGCCACAGTCACCCTGGCACAATTACAAGTATCCTCTAAGCACACACACGGGCCTCAAAAAGTTACAAGATCACATTCACATCCTCACAGTCACATGTAAGCCAGCACGCTTAATGCTAACGTTCACACAACCACAATCACACACGCATCTCTCGGAAACACAATCTGATTCTCTACAGTGTCCCGACACAATCACATGAACTTGTCACAGTACCCCAGAAGGGGAGTCACACCTTCGCACCGTCACAGTCACACACCTACCACGAAGAAATCCAAAGTCACACCTACACACAGAGTTCCGCGCATGGTCAGTCACGACGACACACCCGCCACAAGGGCACACAATCACACTGCACACAGAGCCCAGCACGGTTACGTAAGGTCACAGTCGCACGCATGGAAGGAACCTCGCACTTCTCGCCTCCTCCCCCAGCCCGACGAACTCACAAAGGCGCGCCATTTCGGACCCATCTGTACTGGCCCTTCAGACCCCCAGGGACACAGCTGAGGAGCCCGACCGCTGCCCCAGGACCTAGGCCTCTCACCTTGCACTTCTTCCCGGGAGGCCGAGGGTCCCGCAGGCGAGCGAAGAAGCCTACCGCGGCTTCTGGGAAATGTAGTCCCTCCAGCAAGATGGCGCCCGACCTCCGGTTTCCCGCAGGTGCCCTGCTTGGGCCAAACCGACACCCCTGCTCGCCTCTCTGAATCGCTGCCAAGAACCTTCGAGATCCAGACGCAGTCTCGGAGTTGGGCTCCCACACAATGCGGACCCAACATCCTGGAGACAGGCTTTCTCGAAACCTAACATCCAAGGGAGCCCTAAGTGCCTTGAAAAATAAAAAAAAAGTCCCCTGGGTTCACCTCGGAAGTTGATTTGAGCCGCAAGAACTTCTGGGAAATGTAGTCTAGAGCGGGAGTCTGGCACCTGCCCAAGTACAAGATCGCTATGGATGACTTTTTGCCCAGAGCTTGTCCACGGTGAGGGGCTGAGCCTCTGCCTAGCGCTAGAAGGATTTGTAACTGAGACTCTGAGAATCTTGGTACTGACTGCATAAGTCCCATTTTTTTTATTGTTGTATCATTGGTGCTAATTCATTTGATCCTGTTGATGGGTATTTAGGTGGTTTTCAGATTTTTGTTGTTGAGAACTGTGAGCTGACATAACTATCCTTGTACATGTTCCCTGCAACACAAAGTATCCGGGGTGTTCTAAGTTTATCTGTCCCAGTTCATAATTTGCCATTTCATTCGCCTGACATTTGATGAACAAAGTCCTTATTTTAATATAATCAAGTTCATCAGTCTCATATATTTAATGAATTTGTGTTCCTTTTAAGAAATCTTTCTGGAGACACAGTGGCACCCCTGGATGTACAGCTACTGGCCAGGGCACTCTCTTCCTTGTCTGCCTTAGCATTCAAGGTCACTCGTCTGCACCTCAATTTCTGCTATAGAATGAGCCCTCAGGCTCCCTGTCATAAAAGAAGCAGTGATTTATTGTGTATAAAAAAATATGAAATATCATATATTAGGTAAATTATTGTTATCCAAACATAGCATTATACCCCTCTTTCTTCCATTGACCTGATTCTGATAAATGTGTTACTTTGTTAACTGTGATTTGTGCGTACAGTTCAATTAGTTTTTGCTGCATTTAAGAACTATATCTCGAGGTAAATGTTAGCAGTGTTGTAGGAACTTGGCAGCTACATCCACTTAATACAGGGAATATCAGACATCCCTGGTGGCGCAACGGTTAAAGTATCAGTGGCATATTGCCAGCCCCATACTGGCTCCCCAGCCAGGGAGCTGACCC
The DNA here is from genome assembly GCA_004024925.1 of Scalopus aquaticus. Classification (NCBI taxonomy): domain Eukaryota; kingdom Metazoa; phylum Chordata; class Mammalia; order Eulipotyphla; family Talpidae; genus Scalopus; species Scalopus aquaticus. The sequence goes on along the minus strand of PVIJ01020304.1, from coordinate 13,389 downwards.
ACATGGCACTGCAGACCTCTCCTGTCTCACTGCCCACTGCTCTCCTCAGCAGTGTATTTCAATAGATCTGCCTGTTCTCCACCCCCCCCCACCCCCTGTCTCTGGTGAATCCTCTTGCCCACTCCCCTTTGGCCTACACCCCAGTTCCTGTATGCATAAATAAATAAAAAAATAAAACTTAAAAAAAATATTCCCCCCCTTCTCTTCCAGAGGTGGTTTTTTTTTTTTCCCCCAGCTGGTAACTGCTCTCAGCATTGTGCCATATCCCAAAGGGCTAGTTAGATCTTCTAAACAAAACAGAGCACTGGAACCCTTCCATCTACATACAGTCCGGCGCGTCCCTTAGACACGGGCACGCTCCTGCACCCTTGGTGACAATCCCTTCCTTGCTTTCAAAAACCACCAAAGATCTGTTCCCCCTGTTGTACGGAATGGACACATCTCCAAGATGGCGGTCCGCAAGAAGACGCTCTACTTGGCGCGGACACATTTTCTCTCCGACCGCGTCTCTTACGGAAAGTGCACGGGGCCAATAACGGACCTTCGCCAAGAGGCTTACGAATTAGTGCAGAGCATGCGCAGTGCCAATAACCCGAAGAGGCGGGGTTAGAGGCCGGGCCGGAAGTGGCTGTGCTCTTTGAAACCTTTTTCGCTGCTGGTGTCAGAAGCATCTCCACATTTTAATCTCGAGAGATCTCTGAGGTGACTTTCTGTGCTGTGTATCGTGGTTAGGGATCCTGTGCGTTCAGTGATGCTGGTTTTGGAGTCAAGGAGGGGGCGATCTGCGATGTCCCGTGATGGGTGGCGGGGGGAGCGGGGTGTGGGGGATGGTCGGGGCTGGGTCTCTGGGGTCATTGATGGGGATCTTCGAGATGAGTGACCGTGATTGTGGCTGAGTGATAGAAGTCTGCGTCCAGTGACAGGATCTATGGTGGTAGCTGGCGGGGTGGGGGTGGCTATAGAATGTTATGAACTTGGCTTCCTAAGCATTCAGAAACTTTGGTGTGTAGCGCTTTATTGTTTAAATTTTAGTGTTTTTTTTTTTCTTGGCCAGTTTTTTTTTTTTCTTCTCTTTGATCCATGAGTTATTTAGAAGAGCTCTCTCTTTCAGATAATGTCTCTGGGTAATTCTCGAGTTAAAAAAAAATTGCTTCATGGCCTAATTCAAGTCAGTCTTCGGAAATGTTACGCCTTTTGCACAAAAACAGTGTGTGTTCTTTATTGTATTGTATTACCGAAAAAATGACAAATCAAACTCCCACCAAAAACTTTTAAAAGGATTTATGCTCCCAAATGCTTTTCCAGCACTGGATATTCTGTATTTTTTTTTAAAGCTTCAACAATTCTGAGAAAAAAATTGTACCTATTGTTTGAGTGCATTTTTCTGTTAATAAAATTGGAACCTCTTTTACTAATTGCCATTTAATTCCCTTTTCTGTGAATTTTCATAACCTTCGTTTTTGACCTGGACTTTTGTTTTCCTTATTGACTGCTAGATTTTTTTTTTAACGTTAGAGATAATTTATCATGTGTCGAAAGTTTTTCCACATGTCTTTATGTTGGTTTTTGAGGTGTATTTTAGCATTTACTTAGGAAATGTCTATTTAGAAATGTTTCGTTTTTCTGTATAGTTCTGGATTTTCTCTCACATTTATATAATCATTTCTACCTACTACAATGATATACAAATGTATTTCTAAATTTTATTTTAATATTATTTGGAGTTTTATGAATAATATCCTGAAATGTTTAGTCCTGTTGGAATTCAGTCTAATTTTTTTTTAAAGATTTATTTATTTATACATACAAGCTGGGGTACAGGCCAGAGGCTTGGGGCGGCGAGAGGGTTCACCAGAGACAGAGTGGGGGGCAGAACAGGCAGATCAGAAATACACTGCTGAGGGGAGCAGCGGGCGAGGCAGGAGAGGTCTGCTGCACCATGTGGGATTCTCCCTGGCCAGGCGTCGAACTCGCATCGCGCGACAGCTCCAGAGGGCAGCGCTCAACCGCTGCGACACCAGGGAGGCCCCACATTTTTGTGTGTGCTGGGGATCTAGTTTTTTTCCACGTGGATGACCAGTTATGTCAGCACAATTTATGCAATGAGTGTCTTGTGGCACTTTTGTTACATGCATGTGTTTTATTTACATTATTTTATATTGTTATATAATAGTGCATGATAATTGCTGACATTTATGGCGTGTTTCTTGTGTGCCAGAGAGGTGTTGAATACCATATACCCATCATGTTATTTAATTTTCATAACTCCATAAGGTAGGCACTTTTATCGTCACTTTTTTTAAACATTTATTTATTCATGCATACAAGAACTGGGGTGTAGGCAAGAGGTGCAGGGAGAGAGAGGATTCACCAGAGACAGAGTGGGGAGCAGAACAGGCGCATCTACTGAAATACACTGCTGAGGGGAGCAGCAGGTGAGATAGAAGAGGTCTACTGCGCCCTGTGGGATGCTCCTTGGCCCTGGATCGAAATCCTGCTGCAGTGGCTGCAGATAGCATCATAGTGCTGAGACTGAACCCCTTGCACCACCAGGAAAGCACTTTCATCCTCACTTTTGAAGCTAAAACTGAAATAACTTCATCATAGCCAAAAGACAGTAGAGCTGCAGTTCAAATCGTCAGTAATGTTACACCATATAATGTTTTTCCCCATATTTTACTATGACTAATCCCTATCACAGGTTGTATTAAATTTTATATTCTCAAATCGTGGCTACTGAACCACCTGCATCAGCATTACCTGAGCACTCACTGGAAATGCAAACTTTGGAGCCTGTTATGGTCTGAATGTTTGTGTCCCCTGAAACTCTTAGGTTGAAATTATAACCCCCAGGGGCCACCCTGGAGATACAAGGGGTTAAGTCTCAGCACTACGAAGCTATCAGCAGCCACTGCAGCACGAGTTTGATCCCTGGCCAGGGAGCTTCCCACATGGCGCAGTGGACCTCTCCTGTCTTGCCTGCTGCTCCCCTCAGCAGTGTATTTCAGTGAATCTGTCTGTTCTGCTCCCTACTCTGTCTCTGGTGAATCCTCTCACCCCCCACACCTCTGGCCTACACCTCAGCTCTTGTATGCATAAACAAATAAATCTTAAAAAAAAAAAAAAAGGCTAACCCCCAGACGTATGATATTAGAAGGTAGAGCTTTGGGAGGTAATTTAGGTGGAACCCTTGGAAATGGTTATTAGGGGCCTCCCTGGTGGTGCATCGGTTAGGCGCTGCGCTGTGGAGCTGTCGGCAGCGGCCACACCAGTTCAATGCCCGGCGAGGGAGATTTCCCACATGGCGTGGCAGAACTCTCCTGCCTTGCCCACTGGTCCCCTCAGCAGTATTTCCGTCGATATTGCCTTTTCTGCTCCCCACTCTGGTGAACCCTCTCCCCCACCCCGCCACACCTCTGGCCTGTACTGGAGCTTGTATGCATAAATAAATAAATCTTCAAAAAAAAGAAAAAATGGTTATTAGTGCTCTTATAAAAGAGACCTTAGAGCTCCCTTAGCCCTAAGACACAGAGAGAAAGCACTGGCTATAACCCAGAAAAAGGCCTTTCATGCTGGTACCTTAATCTTGGCCTTCCCAGTTCTAGAACTGTGAGCAACACTTTAGTCATTTATATGCTACCTAGTCTGTGGTATTTTGATATAGCAGCCCTGACAGACAAACACGGACCCTGCTCTAGTCCTAGTGAATTAGAAACTACAGGAGCAAGGATGAGAATTTTTGAGCATATTTTTTTTTTAAAGATTTATTTATTTATACATACAAGCTGGGGTACAGGCCAGAGGCGTGAGGCGGCAAGAGGGTTCACCAGAGACAGAGTGGGGAGCAGAACAGGCAGATCAGAAATACACTGCTGAGGTGTACTTCAGTCAATCTGCCTGTTCTGCTCCCCACTCTGTCTCTGGTGAGCCCTCTCGCCGCCCCACGCTTCCGGCCTGTACCCCAGCTTGTATGCATAAATAAATAAATAAATCTTTTTTTTAAAAAAAGAAATACACTGCTGAGGGGAGCAGCGGGCGAGGCAGGAGAGGTCTGCCACACCATGTGGGATTCTTCCCAGCTGGGCATTGAACTCGCATCGTGCGCTGCCGACAGCTCCACAGCACAGCGCTCAACCGCTGCGCCACCAGGGAGGCCTTTTTGACCATATTTTAACAAGCCCTCCAGTGATTCACATGCACACCCTCTGAGAACTATGCTCTGTGCTGCCCAGCTTAGGGATGTTTGTGTGCTGGTGGTGGGATGACTGACCATGTGGACATTGTCTTATTAGGTTTCCTGGTGCCTTTGGGAGTCCCTTGGCCAGATCTTCCTCTAGCCTCCAGCCGACCTCTCCCCAGCACCTCTGCTGAGGTCCACCAAGCTTTAGGATCCTGGGCAATAAAGGTTGAGCTCCAACTGGACGGTACCAGCTAACTGACCTCTCCCCAGAAATCCCCGGTCATGGCTCCAGAGGAAAATGGTTCATGTGAGGTAAGGAGGAAAAGTTGTAGGAGTGGGAATTTGTCCTGGGAGTAGCCATCTCTGATCTGTCACTAGAACCTTCGGGCAGTGGCAGCTGGACAACAGAAAGCAGCCAGACTCTCGTACTGCCCCGAAACATCTTGATCTTTCTGTCAAGAATGAGCAACAAGCACATGGCTAATGTCTTCGCATCCACTGTATGACAGTGGAGAAGTGAATCGTCCAGGAAAACCCTCCTTTATTTTGTCTTCATACTATGTTAACCTTTTATTTATTTATTTTTAAAGATTTATTTATGCATACAAGCTGGGGTGCACCCTAGAGGTGTGGGGTGGTGAGAGGGTTCACCAGAGACAGAGCGGGGAGCAGAACAGGCGGATCAGACTGAAATACACTGCTGAGGGGAGCGGTGGGCGAGACAGGCTCAGCAGACCTCTGCTGTCTCGCCCACAGCTACCCTAGGCAGTGTACTTCAGTGGGCCCGCCTGTTCTGCTCCCCACTCTGTCTCTGGTGAACCTTCTCACCACCCCACACCTCTGGCCTATACCCCAGCTTGTATGCATAAATAAATGAACCTTTAAAAAAAAGGGTTATTTGCTCTAAGCAATGTTCGAAAATGTTCATAGAGCCTTCCCATGCCCCAAAGCTAACTATTCACATTGAACAGGAATGTACCCTTACAGGAACCAGTGTCCTTCAGGGATGTGGCTGTAGATTTCAGCAGAGAGGAGTGGCAGCACCTTGATCTTGCTCAGAAAAACTTGTACCGGGATGTGATGCTGGAGACCTACAGCCACCTGCTTTCAGTAGGTAAGCAGGGTCGCCTGTGCATCTGAGTGAAGACTCCGATGAGTTTTCGCTCTTAGTTACTGAGTGCTGCGAAACGTCTGAAACATGGTAGTTTTGTCCTTGACTTGTGAAGAATTCTTGATTCCTTTCTGTTCCCAGAGATACAGTATGTCCTCACTAGTGTCACTCCTAGATTCTTGTGTGACTTTAAACTAAATGACATATAAGGATAGCAAGTCCTTGATAAAGTAATTTTGTTCCTCATGACCGGGTTCCTCTTCTCATCAGTCGTATCATGAAACATTATTTGAGAACCCACCATATATGGTTATTTTCCTAGAAAACTGGATAACAAGACTTGATGGAAGGGCACCGAAACAGGCTTAGCTGCACCACAGTCCTTTATCATTTCTCACGAACAGGTTACCCAGTTCCTGAACCAAAGGTTTTCATGTTGGAGCAAGGGAAGGAGCCATGGGCACCTCAGGGTCAGAGGCCGCATCAGAACTGTGCAGGTGAGTGAGTGTGACCCAGACAGGTGGGAGACGAGGGCATCAATCCCAGCTGTCCTGAGAAAGACTCTTACTTGTTCTACTTCTAATCCTTGGTACAAAGTGTTTACATAGTTTATTTCCTCTAATTGCTGAATTATGTCCCAAAATGTTTTCTATTATCACTGTCTCTTCAGATGATTTGTCCTTACCCTTGTCTCTGTTCTATCTGGATGAACCATATGATTTCTTCCCTCTCACCTCGGCTAGATGCTCTTTAGTTAAAATCATCTCATTCTCATTTGAGGAGAGTTTGGATTTCAAACCTTACAATAGAGAATTTCTGAAAAAGCGTCTTTCTACATGGAGTGGGAAAGGAATACTACAAGTGATATTTTGTTGTATTTCATTCTAGAAGAATTGTGGCAGATTGGTGACCAGGTAGGAAGCTGTCAGCAAAAAGAAAATAAATCTTTAAGAAATGTTGCTTACATCAAGAAAGTGTTGATCACAAAGAGGGACTATGAAAATAAGGACATTAGAAAAATAAATCTTGTGAACCCAAATATTCTTCATCCAAAAAGACCTCACCAGCATGACTTATTCAGAAATTATTTGAAGCAAAATTTAGGTTTATGTAGTCATAATAGAACCCATGATTCAAAGAACAATAATAAGATTACTGAATATGGTAAAATTCCTTCCTCTACTGACCATGAGTGTGCTTCAACAGAAGAGAAATTATGGAACTATAATCAATGTGGGAAAATTCTCAGCTATAAACAAGCACCCTCTCAACATCAGAAAAGTCATACTGGGGAGAAAACTTATGAATATGCAGGATTTGGAAAGCTCTTTACCCAGAAGTCACAAATCAAAGTACATCTGAAAGTTCATACAGGAGAAAAACTCTATGTGTGTATTGAATGTGGGAAGGCTTTTGTACAAAAGTCAGAATTCATTACACATCAGAGGGCCCATACTAGAGAGAAACCCTATAAGTGCAGCGACTGTGGAAAAGCCTTTTTCCAAGTGTCTTCTCTCTTCAGACATCAGCGAATTCATACCGGAGAAAAACTCTATGAATGCAGTGAATGTGGGAAAGGCTTCTCTTACAACTCAGATCTCAGTATACACCAGAAAATTCACACTGGAGAGAGGCACCATGAATGCAGTGACTGTGGCAAGGCGTTCACACAGAAGTCCACACTCAAGATGCATCAGAAAATTCATACAGGTGAGAGATCCTATATATGTATTGAATGTGGACAGGCCTTCATCCAGAAAACACACTTGATTGCACACCGAAGAATTCATACTGGAGAAAAACCATATGAATGCAGTAACTGTGGGAAATCTTTCATTTCTAAGTCACAACTCCAGGTACATCAACGAATTCACACAAGAATGAAACCCTTTCTATGTACCGAATATGGGAAGGTCTTCAACAACAGTTCCAATCTCATCACTCATAAGAAAGTTCAAATTAGAGAGAAATCGTCCATATGTTCTGAATGTGGTAAGGCCTTTACCTATCGGTCAGAGTTGATTATACATCAGAGAATTCACACTGGAGAGAAACCTTATGAATGCAGTGACTGTGGTAAAGCCTTCACTCAGAAGTCAGCACTCACAGTGCATCAGAGAATTCACACCGGAGAAAAATCGTATGTCTGCATGAAATGTGGACTAGCCTTCATCCAGAAGGCACACTTGATCGCACATCAGATAATTCATACAGGGGAGAAACCTTATAAATGTGGTCACTGCGGGAAATCCTTTACCTCCAAGTCCCAGCTCCACGTGCATAAACGAATTCACACAGGAGAGAAACCTTATATGTGTGCTAAGTGTGGGAAAGCCTTCACCAACAGGTCAAATCTCATTACACATCAGAAAACTCATACTGGAGAGAAATCCTATATATGTCCCAAATGTGGAAAGGCCTTTACACAACGGTCAGACTTGATTACGCATCAGAGAATTCACACTGGAGAGAAACCTTATGAATGCAATACCTGTGGAAAAGCCTTCACCCAGAAGTCACACTTAAACATCCACCAAAAAATTCACACAGGAGAGAGACAGTATGAATGTCATGAATGCGGAAAAGCCTTCAACCAAAAATCAATACTCATTGTGCATCAGAAAATTCACACAGGAGAGAAACCCTACGTGTGTACTGAGTGTGGAAGAGCCTTTATCCGGAAGTCGAACTTCATAACTCATCAAAGAATTCATACCGGAGAGAAACCTTATGAATGCAGCAACTGTGGGAAATCCTTCACCTCCAAATCTCAGCTCCTGGTGCACCAACCAATTCACACAGGAGAAAAACCTTATGTGTGTGCTGTTTGTGGAAAAGCCTTTAGTGGCAGGTCAAATCTCAGTAAACACCAGAAAACTCACACTGGAGAAAAGCCCTACATCTGTTCTGAATGTGGGAAGACCTTCAGACAAAAGTCAGAGTTGATTATACATCATAGAATTCACACTGGAGAGAAACCTTACGAATGCAGTGACTGTGGCAAATCTTTCACTAAGAAATCACAGCTCCAAGTACATCAGAGAATCCACACAGGAGAGAAACCTTATGTGTGTGCTGAGTGTGGGAAGGCCTTCACTGATAGATCGAATTTGAATAAACACCAGACAACACACACTGGAGACAAACCCTACAAGTGTGTAGTCTGTGGGAAAGGCTTTGTTCAGAAATCTGTGCTTAATGTGCATCAGAGTATTCACACTTGAGACAAACAGTATGAGAAAACCTTAGTGAGATCAGGTGTGACTACACCATATCAAATTCATGCAGCAGAAAGGTATAGTATTAGGAGGAGAAATATACCAAGAGAATGTCACACATTACTGTGTGGAAGAGGACCTGAGAGGCCTCTGAATGAGGGGTGTCCTTTCCACTTTGTGGTCCGTCTCATTAAACCTTGAGGCATTAGTACTAAAGGAATGCAGTCCATTGATACATTCTAAGAAGCCCCCTAGTAAAAAACAAGATGAAACGCTGTTGCCAGATTCTGCTTAAGAAAGATTATCTTAAGCAATGTTATTGAAAATTCTGTTTACTATGGAATAGGAAAAATGCCAACAGGTAGAAGGGTAGAACACCACAATTTGTATGTATATGATACAGGACAAACCCCATGTTCTATGAAATGTTCATTGCAGGACTCGTTGTCTAACATAGTTTGGGGGTTTTTATTCTTATGTCGAATCTAACATGATTGTGGGAATCCAGTCCCCTATTGATTATTTCTATAAAGAGATAACCACAATAAAAATCATGTATGCAGACACAAACCTCAGAGTGTCTGTTGACTCCCCATTGTCCTCTGGCCCCATGATTTATGACTCCCCATAAGCCGCCAGTAGTGTCTTTACCTCAGCACCTTTTCTTTTTTTTTTTTAAGATTTATTTATGTATACAACCTGTGGTGCAGACCAGAGGTGTGGGGCGGTGAGAGGGTTCACCAGAGACAGTGGGGAACAGAACAGGCAGTTCGACCGAAATACACTGCTGAGGGGAGCAGTGGGCGAGGCAGGAGAGGTCTGCTGCGCCAGGTGGGAATCTCCCCGGCCAGGCATTGAACTCGCGCTGCAGCTGCCTTTTCATTTCATCCGTCCTCAGCACATTGTGTTCTGGCCCCGATCATTTGTTTTATGACCTTTCCCCCGTTGGTGCAAAGACGTCGTTTACTGGCACCCACTAACCCCCAGCATAACCTGTGAACTCCCACTACCCTAGGAAAATTTCTGAGCTAAGAATTTGCAGGTCACCTTGATAAGCTCTTCACCCCACTCTCCTTCTGCAGTCAGTTCTTCCAGTTCACTTGCCTGCTTTAGTAACCTGACCTTCTGAATAACAGCAACAGATCAGTAACTTATTGAAACAAAGCCCAATGTATGTTCAGTGTCTGTCCATCTTCACGCCACGCACTCCATGCGGACTTTGCTCACACACGTCAGGTCCTGCCTCAGACCCTTTCTGTTCACAGGCCTTCTTCCAAGAGTCTGGTTTCTCTTATCTCTGTTTCACTCCTTTCTTTCTTCATTTCAGTGCCTCGGCTTCACAGAGGCCTTTCCTCCCTGCTTTAAAGTTGTACCCCTACACTGCCCCTCCTTTCTCCCCCGCCCCCGCACTTACTGCCATGATGCCCTGCATATGGATCTGAGACTTGAATGTCTGCTTTGCTCACTCCTGTGAACCTAGACCCTTGCCTGGTGAACACCCCACAGAGGCATATTGTAGAGTGTTGGCCCTGCTCATTCCATATTTTTCTATATTTCTCGTTCCATTCCTTTCGATATTGCACCACATGATGTGCCAAGGGGGAGACTAACTTTCCTAAAACACACCAGACTTTTCTGCTGCCAGTCTGTACCTAGGCTGAGCTGCCTTCCCGACCCTAAAGCTGAACATCATTGTAAGCCTTGCCAAACCAATGCCAACCTGTTCAAAAAGGGGGAAACTGAGGCACAGGACATGCCACATGGATGCTTGATGTTCCAAGACTCACCGCCATGAATGAAACACTACAGTCAACCCCAAAGTGATTGCATTGGACCCCATTCACACCCCAATTTTACCTTGAAGAACCTTGCCTGTACCAGAACCTACCCTACCAACTCACTGATGTCCTCATCCGTATGTCCAAAGCTAACTGCAGGGAGGAGGGCTGGGTGCCGACAGGGTGTCCAAGAATGGGGCATTAACATCCTCACCGATGTGGGCAGAGCCTCTGCTGAGACACTGCGCTGCTGGGCAGCCATACTCTCGCCAGCAGGTTGGCGCCTCCGCGGACAACACGGAGTGGGAAGTTGTACGGGGACTGTACTGGGGCTGGACGGGGACACTCTGGGCCCTGGACTGCAGCACGGAGCCCGCGCTGGTGCGAGTGGAGCTAGACGGAGCAGGGCTTAGTGACAGCTGTCGTTACCCCACCTCACGTGCCACCACACACGCCCCACCTCACAGTGTCATCATTAGCTCCCCTTCACCTCACCCCTTCGCAGTACCTCATGATCCGCTAAGGCACACCCCCCCCCCATCTTGGAGCAATAGCTTAGCGGACCCACTGTTACTCCCCTCCCCACATTCAGCACTGTTTCTGGACTTTTGCCACCCACCATTATCCTCCAACTTAGGCAACATTTGTTGATCCTTCAGGGGAGTTTCTGGAGATGCCCCCGTCACCCCCTCCGCAATATCCAGGCACCCTCCATTTTCCCCCTTTCACCTTACTCTCCATGGTCATCACTCCTCATTAGTTACGGGAAATTGTGAGATCTCATTACCTCTTCCACAGTTACCTCCAGCATAGTATCTCTTACTGCATCCCACGTGTGACAAAGTCTGGTGACCTCCACATTCCCCACTTACCCCGTTTCCATCTAAATGACAGATGACCACTTACTGCAGTCCTCAGGAGAGGGCGTGGAGGTGCGCCCTGCCTGACCCAACTGGAGCAGGCTGGCCTGTGAGCCCGCCCCATCGCGGGTCTGTCACGACAGGCTCTCCCGTTAGCCATGGAGTCCTGTCTGACGATCCCCGGCACAACTTGTGGTTATGTCCTTCTCCTGAAACCTGGCGGTATCTCTCTCCTCCCTGCCCCCCCAAGTAAGGGCAGTGACAGCTAATGCACCACACACTCCTCACTGCCCCTCTGCATTTTGGAGTCTCCACTATTCCCCTCTCTGTAGGCCCCTCATCGACAGCCAGTACAGGACAGTCCAGCGTATACTGAAGCCAGTTACCTGCTAACACTGCCGGTGACCCCTCCGTGAAATCCTGGTGGTGTCCGCTGTTTCCCTGCCGGCCTCACTGACACAATGACGGCCGAGCCCCCACTGCCTGTTTCTTCATGAGGCTTCTCAGGGTGTCTACTGCATGCTCCCAGCGTCGCTTCTCTGTGTTCCCACTTTTCACATGGACCGAAGTCCTAGGGGATGGAGATGCAATGAGGATGAGGCCCTAGCCTCATAAACCCCTCCAGAGAAATGGCCCAGAGTGGACTGGGGAGGAGCTGAGGAGCCCAGAAGACCACAAGCAGAGCTTCCCGTTTACTAGACAAGGAGTGACGCAAGCAGAAAAGGCAGCGGTGTGGGTGTGGGTTCAAATCCTGATGCCAATGCTGATCCGCTGAGGGCATCTGGGCAGGCCAGCAACCTCTCCCAGACGTCAGTTGTCTCCCTTGTAAAATGGAATGATGGAGAATGGAGTGAGAATATTGGCCACATTGAGGGAGCACAAACTGGAGGAGACCAATGAGGATGGCCTGTTGTCACTATTGCTATTTTAAGTTAGTTGACACAAGCATCTGACTTAATGCAATGTGCACGAATATGCCCATACCTTTATAGCTTATTTTAAATTACTTTCAGTTATTTCTTCTGCAATTATTAGAGTACTGACTTATTTTTTAAAGACTCGTTTTATTTATGCATAGAAGAAATTGGGTGTAGGCCAGAGGTGGGCTGTGTGTGTGTGTAAGAGGATTCATAAGAGACAGAGTGCGGAGCAAAACAGGTGGATCTACTGAAACACAATGCTGAGGGGAGCAGCGGGTAAGACAGGAGAGGTCTGCTGCACCATGGGGGAAGCTCCGTGGCCAGGAATCAAACTTGTGCTGCAGTGGCTGCTGATAGCTTGAAGGTGCCGAAACTTGACTCCTAGTGTTACCAGGGAGGCCCAATACTGACTTATTTTTAAAGTCAGATTTACTGAGGTATATTTCCATAGAGTAATATGCACCCTTTTTACTATACAGTTGTGAGATTTTTGACAAATACCTACAATCTTGTAAAGAGCAGAATCAAGACAAAACAGTTCCTTCACTCCCCCAAATTTCTAACTATCATTTTTCAGTCAGTCCCTCTCCCCACTCCAGTCACTGATCTGACCTTATTCCTGTGTACAGTTTTAACTTTTCTACAATATCTAAATTTGTCTGTCTATATTTTGGTATGTATCTTCTTTTGAGTGTCACTCTTTTCATTTACTCTGATAAATTTGATATTTATCCATCCACAGGGTTGCACAAGACAGAAATCCAAAGATACTCAATGTCACTAGTCATCAGAAGCTGCAAATAAAACGGTGATAAGATACTACTACACATCTATTAGAATGGCCAAAAGAAAAACAACCATAGCACAGTACCAAAGTTCTCAAGGATATAGAGAAGTAGAAATCCATGCATTGCAGGTAGGGCTATAAAATGGCATATACACACTGGACAAAGACAGGCAAATTCTTACAAAGATAACCTTACACCTGTCCTATAGTCCACAATCCTATCCCTAGGTACTTAGCCAAGAAATGAAATTTTTATTTGGACTTACTGTTCACAGAAATTGTACTCATAATAGCCAAAAGATGGAAAACAAATATCAATCAATGGACGAATAAGTTGTACATTTATACAATGAAATACTACTGAGCCATAAATGGGCTGATTTATAAGTTATGAAAAAGAATGACTTATTGATTGATGTAAGCTACAACATGGATGAAATTAAAAATTGTCTCACCATGTGATAAATTATACATGAAAAAACGCTTTATGTTAGATTATAAATACATATGGATAGGTTTGTACATTACTTATTTT
>PVIJ01020303.1:0-21278 GCA_004024925.1 Scalopus aquaticus | reverse complement strand
TTATGAAAAATAGTCAGTTCCTGGGAAACTAGAACATCACTATCCTCGTCTGGTCAGTGTGGGAGCACTGTGGAGATGATGGGCAGATGGGGTGTAGAACTGTGTCTCCTTTGCAGTTATCGAAATGGGGCCCACTATCCATCCAATGACTATCCTAGCGCCTTGGGAGAATCTGAATACTTGGCGTAGTTATCTTCAGTAGCTGGAATAATTCCCACATTGGCTCCTGGACCTATTAAATAGATAGGAAACCCTGAAGCTTGTATGGTGATAAAATCATGTTCTGGACCTGCCAAGTAGGAAGCACAGGCACTCTGGGGTCCTGGGAAAACACAGGTGAACCAGGTGTGGGGGAAAAATTCTTGGGCATGCCCGGTGCTGTCCGGGGCACGTTGGGGTACTCCTGCCAAGGAAGAGCAAGCTGCTCCCCAGGCTCAATGCTCCGTTGCACCAAGAAGGACCATTTGGACTTTGGTAACTTTTGAGTAGCCTACTCTGAATCATTTACTCACTTCCAGTTTCGAGTGGTGCCCAGAGGAGAAGACAGCTTTTCCAGCACTAGGCTGCCAGGCAAACAGCTGGGTCCACCAACTTCAACTGACAGGCAAAGCCAATGGAGGGGGCGAAGTGTCTGCAGGAACTTGGGCTGCTGCCTAAACCTGGGCGGTCCCCGAGGAGGATGAGATGGCCACATCCCCATTCCCGGTAATTATTTCTTTCCTTTTGAGAAACAGCTCTTAGTTTGTTACAAGGCCTTGTGGAAACTGAACTGGCTCGCTGTCATCACCAGGTGCAGTTGACATCGCTGACTGCCAAGCCAAATCCTGGGCCCAGACTATCGCTCCCATGTCTATGCCATTAACAGGACTGGAAAAACTGCATTATCAATTCCCAGGCACTTTGCAACTTGGAGTGACTTATGGATTGTGTCTCACCCAAGAAATTTGGAGTTTTGAAGGAAATAATGACAATTCAGATTATGTCCCTTTGGAAATTACTGTTATTGGTCAAATAAGGCATGACCATTATTTTCGATGGGAGTACTTTTAAAGTGTAAGGATAGAAGAGAGGTATATATAGGTGTTGAATAGTCAAAGGAGTGGGCTATAGTAAATAGTTCACAACACTTTTTGAGGGAAGTGATAGCCTGATTCAAATGCTCTTTGAATTTTGAAAGAATTCCCCATTAGGAGTCTTTGTGGGAGGCCGAAACTTCCTTCACAATACAGAAGTTGGGGAGAACAGATGCTTCCTTCCCCACCCCTGCCTGAACCTGGGTGTGGGCACATGGTTTGACTGATTGTTACCTTCTCACCCTAGTCTCCGAATTCTGGGTTGTAGCACAAAGATTTAGGTCATCTCAGCCAGGCTGCCCTTGGAGGGAGCTTGGTGGTCCAGCTGCCTCATCCCTGCGTTTCTCAAGCCTGCTTCTCCAGCTTTCTCATTTTGTTGCTATGAAATATTCAACATCCTTTTCTGATTAACTTACCAAAATCAATTTCTATCACTTGCAACCAATAATTCCAACTAATACACCAAGTAATTTTTTTGTACAAAGTGTACCTCAAAGTTATTCTTTTTCGATCAACAATTTGTTTTTAACCACAACTCTCTGAAGTAGTTTGATAACATTATTTGATCTCATGATTGAATGAGTAATATTTTTTGCCCAAGGACAAACAAGTCAGGCCTAACTTAAAATATTAGAAAATCTCCATACGACCCAGTAATACCACTTTTGGGAATCTACCCAAAGGACACAAAAACACTAATTCAAAAGGATACGTGCACCCGTATGTTCACTGCGGCACTGTTCACAATAGCAAAGGTATGGAAGCAACCCAGATGTCCAAAAATAGATGATTGGATCCAGAAGATGTGGTACATATACACAATGGAATACCATTCAGCATTCAAAGAACATAAACACATGCAATTTGCAGCGGACATGGATGGAATTAGAGGGGATCATACTCAGTGAAATAAGCCAGAAAGAAAGCGAAAAATATCGAATGGTTTCACTTATAACGGGACTATAAAGAAACCAAATAGGAGAGAGACACTCAGCAGGTGGGGGTGGGGTGGGGGGGAGGGAAGGGTAAGGGCACAAAATGGAATAGAAAAGAACACAAGGGACCACGGAGATGGATCACGGATGAATTGGCGGTGGGTTACCCAAGGGGAATACAAAATGTAAAAGACATAAATAACAATAAATATATATATAGTAAAAAATATATTAGAAAATCTGAAAATATCATAAATGTTTTCTCACAATCTACAGAAGTGTTTTATGTGTGACACCCCCAAACATTTATTATCGCACAGATACCAAGAATAGAATTGTTAAATAGTATATGGTAGTTGCCTGTTAAGGGTTCATACTCAGAAAAATAAAGGTACTATGTGCACGTGCAAGACTGAAGGACAGTTCAGAACAAACACCACATCGGAGGCACAAAGAAACTCCACAGAAAGTGAGGGGCAGCCTGAGTTGCATCTAAAAGAATTAGAATTTCTTGAAGCAGAAGAGCTAGCATATGCAAAGGCCTGGGAGATTTCTCACACTCTCAGGGAATCAAGAGATATTTGAAGAGACTGGAGCACAGGTTTGGAGAAGGCAGTGAGGGAAAAGATCACTAGAGTGTTGGGCAAAGACCAAGTTGTGGATACTTCTGTATATGCTGTTAAGAGCTAACAAGCATTTTTCCAAAATGTAAGAGGAATATACTACTTTGCTAAGGTTTCCATAACAAAGTACTATAAACTGGGTAGTTTAAACAAGAAATTTATTTTTCTCACAATCTTGGAGGCTGGAAGTTCAACTTCAAGGTGTTGGAAGGTTCAGTTCTCTTGACGATTTTGTCCTTGATTTGTGGACAGCAGCCTTATCTCTATTTTCTCACAAGTTCTTCCCTCTGCTTATCTATGTCCTGATCTCCTCTTTGTACATCTGGGTCTTCAATTACACTGAGTCATTGCTCCACTGGATCTATTCTTCTGTGACTCTCCTGAATTTTTCATCTCCTGTGTTTCTCTTTTCAAATCCTGAAAGCCCACTTTTATTTTATTTAGAACTTCATTTTCTATCTTCAGTTCATTGATTTTATTTCTAAGGACATTCATTTGTTTTTCTGAGTTTTATTCCATTTCTTTGAATTTCTTTATCATTGCAGTTCTAAATTCTGTATCGGATGGGAAGAAGATAGCTTCTGTGTCTTTGAAATTGGCTTCCGGAGACTTGTTCTCTCTGTGTTGTGCTCTTCCCTCAGTGACTCACATTGCCTTTGTTGGGTTTTTCTGTCTCATCATTAGCTTTAGGGCCCAGCTGCTGTAAGTGGGGCTTCCTCTAGGTGTGGCTCCTCCCCTTCATTGTGCAGGGTCTCCTTGGTCTGAATGGGTGATGGTGGGGTCTCCAGGGAGGTCTAGAAAAATTTGGCTGCTCTGGCACCTCCCTAGCCCTCTTCTCTTCTTATAGAGACACCAGTCCAATTGGATTAGTCTTCTGGAATAATCGTTTGACCTTGACTACCTCTTTAAAAACCCCATCTCTAAACATAATCACATTCCGAGGTACTGGGGCTAGGACTTTACCGTATGAATGGTGGGGGAAGTGCCAAGGGGGTAGGGTGAAGGGAGACAGAATTCACTCATAACAGGAACTTGGAAGGAGTTTAGCAAAGCAGTAGCATGATTAAATCAATCATATGAAAACTAAACAGGAACTTGGTGCTCTGAGGCTGTGTGTACAATCATTAGTCAAAATCCCATTACCAGAGCTAGAAACCTGATGCATGAAACAAAATCTTAAAGCAGCCTTTACTGGAAAAATTAAAAGTTGGATTGTATAATTAATTTTAGCTATATTGAATCTGATTTAAATGCAGTCCACACCTTTGACAAAGGGAGGGAGTTGCGGGGAGTGGGATAAACGTACTAAAAATTTTTTAAAGCTTTGAATATTCAGCCTCAGTTTGCTGTATTTTAAGATCAGTGAATTCTTTTTCTTCAATTTTCTTACATCTTTATCCATTTTTGTACAATATTTGATTTCTCCCCTCAGGTGTGATACCCCAAAATCTCCCATCACCATCTCACCTGTGAACTCTCACCATAGTCCCTTGTGCTATCACATAGTTATATGTATCAAATCCAGAATTGTCAAATAGTTCCTTCAGGACTATAAATTCTAATGATTTGTATCTCCCCACTACCACCACCACCACCGCAAATACCTATGATATTCTGAATACGGGTATGCATATGTTTTTCAAATATATTTACTTTGATTATTAAAGTAAGAGTTATTGAATTTAATAGTTATTAAAGTATTATGTGATTATATAGAGACATACTTGTGATTACAGAGAAAAATGTATTTCAAAGCATTTGGAAAGCTATAAATAGTTACAGCAAAGTAAACACAGTACTAGTGAATTTGACTCATAGTAGCCCTCTGATTCTCTCAAACCATAATTCTAAGTAGAGAATTTGTCAAGCCCAAGAACTCAAAAGATGCCTTTCAGACATTCACATGGAAAGAAGAAACTTGAGAAATCACTTAGAAAGATGTCACAGATGTTAATCAAATTTAAAATGTCACAATTTAAAATGAGCAGGGATAATAAATCTAATCTGAAGCTCAAGAGAAAGTATAAGGAGAGGGGAGCACAGGGAACTGTGGTGACGGTTCACGGGTGAATTGGTGTTGGGAAACCTACGGGGAAAATACAGTAATGTAAAAGACATAAATAAAATAACATTTAAATAAAAATAACATTTTAAAAAAGAGAGAGAAAGTATAAGGAAATCTTTATTTGGGAGGAAATTACACCCCACCCACAGATACACATATTTACACATAAACATGTATATATGTAAATAACTTTATCCCCCCCAAAAAAAAAATAAATAAATAAAAAACTTTATCCCATTTCTTATTTTGTAACAACCAGAAAGTTTAACTTTCTATTAGCTTGCTCTGACCTTTTAAAGTAAATTGCAATTTAGGCTATCAGTACCAGATTAAATAAAGTTTCTAACTGCCCTAGTTAAATTTAAGTTAATTTCAGACTTGTAAAAAATTTTAATGAGTATTTTTCAAACACATGTACTTTGTGAGACATAATATTTTGTTTCTACTGGAAGATTTAAGAAAACTGATTCTCCCCTGATTATGTTAGCAGTAATTTTATGAAGCATATTACATGTATTTGACATATTGACAGTGTTACTGGACACTTTGGGAGTGATGAAAATATTCGAGAACTTGACATTGGTGGTGGTTTCATAATATCGTGAATATAATAAAAAGCCATAGAATTGTACATTTTAAATGGTTACTGCTATTTTACGTAAATTTCATTTCAATTTTTACAAAACTACAAATGCAAATAAATTAGACCCAGTTTAAACTATCCAACAGTCATATCCTTCTCAATCACTTGAATTTTGTTACGTTCCAGAGTTTCAGGGTGAGTATACAAGCTTTGGATTGCCCAAGGGAGGGTGTCCTACAGAAATCTGTCCTTTGATCTGCATGTGGTTAAAAGGACAAGACTCTTAGCCAGGACTGGCAAGGCCTTCTAGTTCCAATATTGTAGATTCTTTTTTCCAGGATGTGGATTAATTATCGGATTTATTTACATTCTTCAACCTAAAAGTTTATAATAAGGTCACAACATTATTGAAATCTTTGTCTCCATATAGTCATAGAAAAAGGATAATATGTCATCATATAATCTGAAAAATTATTTAATCTTCATTTTTAGGGTTTTTCCTCTTAATTATTGTATTTCCTCTCAACAATATTTTATATCCCTATGCACAAAATTGAATCATAATGAATCAGTAGTTCCATGACATTAATCTAGCATTTAGACCTAAATAAAGACTATGTCCCCCATTGCTTAGATACATCTTAAATTCCTCATCTGGCACATGGAATGTGGGTGATGGAGCCAGAGTGCAGGCGGAAGCATATGATCACACTCCATGAGCTGTTGCAGGGTTGGGGGTAGTTCCAAGGGGACCACATAACACTGTGGCATCATTTTGGATAAACACTGCAAATATCTAACACGTAAATTCTTCGGATGATGGCACTTTACAGGGAAACTGTAATGGGTGTGAAGAATTCACAGGCTCCTGCCACGCACAATTTAACTAAACAATTTGCCAGTTCTGTCTTTTAAAATGGCATTTTTAACACTTTCATAAAGAAACAACATAAAAGACAAACCCATCTATTAAAAAGACAGCTAGATCTTCTAATAAAACCACAGCAAAAAATGTAGAATCCATGAGTTAATATGATGCAGGGTGATACAAGAACCCCTGGAGTCACTGAGACAAGCCACTAAATGACAGAGAGAAGGAGCTAGACTCCGCACTCATGAAAGAGAAAGTATTCACCTGATAGAGGGTTGCTTATTATACCACAGGAAATTGTATTTTCCTCTTTTTTTCCTCCATATTTGAGAGTCCCACATTTAGGTCTAATTTCAAAACAACAGATGATATAGGTCAAGGCCAGTAGGCAGGAAAAAAAAGAATAAAAGGGGAAAAGCTCTTTTTTAATAAAGTTACAAAGCTGCCTATAAACTGTTATCCCAGCATGCAAATTCCCTCAGACAACTGATTCCAAATCCCAGAAGGATTTAACAAAATGAGAGTTAAAAAGTGAGAAATGCTATTACTAACAGGAAAAAACCTCATTTTCTGTGTGAAGAACAACAGCTTTAGAAAAATTATACAGATAAGAGTAATACTGAAGTCTCTCTTCCTCCCCGTCCCCTGTAGAATGTCTCTTATTTGTGGTTGCCTGCTAGTTTTTGCTTTTGTTTATGTTTTGTGTTTATTTTCTCCTTCTGATTTCTTGTTTGGCTCTCTTATATTCCTCCTATAAGTGATACCATTCGATAGTTTTCTTTTTCCTTCTGGCTTAATCCACCGAGCATGATCCCTTCTAGCTCCATCCAAATAGGGGAGAAAAGAGCACAAGGGACTATGGTGATGGTTCACGGGTGAATTGGTGGTGGGAAACCTATCGGGGGTACACAATAATGTAAAGGATATAAATTAAATAAACAAAAAGAAAACAGAAAAAAATAAAGTAAAAAAAAAAGAGAGTACTGAGGAGGAAGTTAGGAAATGGCTACAGGCAGTCAGTTAGGAACAGGGTGCCCTGACCCCCAAGCCCATTTATCAGTTTGAATGAGGAACAATCAGTGGGAAGTAGGAAGGTGACCCCAAGTCCAGGTGTCCTAAGCCCATCTATCACACTGAGGGAGAAATAGTCAATGGGAGTCAGGGCGCCACCCCAGCCTAGTAAGGAGTGGAAACCAGCACAATAACCCAAGGCTAACGCAGTGGAGCAGCGCCGGCTTCAGAAAGGGAGGCCAGAAAACGTGGGAAACTCAGTAGCCTACGAGAACTCCAAGGGCCCAGCCAATCAGTGAGAGACACAGCTCAGAGACCCCCAAAGGCCAAACCACCACTCATTGCCCACTACACCCATATGAACTCCCTCTTTTCAGCCCCTCAGCATCTACCCACTCAGGACCCCTCTCTGCTCAGAGAACTTTTCTGTCTTCCTCTCATCTATCAATAAATCTTGCTTTTCTGTAACTCTCATCACGATGCTGAACTCTTGTCTTCTCACTGAAGACAAGAACCGAGAGAGAGCAGCCCTTGAGGCCCGATTCATCCTATTCTCAAAAGTTAAAGCAAAACTGCTTCTTGTTACCTGTAATACAAGCCAACTGGCATCATCATGTTTATCCTTTGATATGAGTATTTTTAGAAATCACATTTTTGTATGTTTTACTGATTACAGCTTGAGATGCCTGAAAACCCACTAAGAAGTTACCCTCACACAATTGGAACTTTGTAGAGGAAACCCTGTAAAAAGAAAAAACTGGATTCACTCATGGTGAAGCTTTCCAGGTGGGTTTGAGAACTCTTTGGTACTTATGTCTCTGAACCTCTCTAACTGTGCTGGAATATGCCAACGGAAGTGGGGGAAGACAGGTCAGTAAAGCAGTTTTCTTCTAAGTGGACACATGGTCCCAGTGCTCTAGCATCTCTCCCAAAGTTGTGAAATTATGGTTAATCTAGGAATTTGACCTGATCAGATCCCCTTAATGTCTTCTATTACTTTTTGTTGTTATTGTTGACGTCGTAGTTCTTAACTCCCAAATGTCAGGGACAGCCCTATTATAGGTGTTTGCTTTGCCTTCTCTGCTTATAACCAGATCCGTGTAGATGGGGGGTTACGAGGTTGATTTCTGGTTTCTTTGTTTTCCTTTTGGCTGCTTTTGATTTGGTTGTTCGTTGAGGCAGAGACTGCTGATTGACTTCTGTGTATCCTCCTTCACTATTTTCTTATGAAAAGCAACCTCGCTTTGTTGGGGGCACTGGTTTGGCCCCCAAAATACCAAATTTCCCACCCCACGTTCAGGAGGGAACACACAATCCTGGTTGATATGGTGTGAGTAGGAGTCACTGGGTTGACATCGCTGTCTGGCCTTTTCCCTCCTCTGGCTGGAACAGGCACCCCAACTGGAGGTCAGAAAGCTTCCTCCAAAGCATGGGGAACACAGGCACCATCTACTAATCACAACTGAATAGAACAAAATGGAGCCCAGGTCTCTGATGACATCACAGATCTGCTGTCCCAACTTTGGAATGCCTCTCTGAGGCATTCTTCTATTATTATTATTGTTGTTGTTGTTATTATTATTTGCAATGTTGGTTTACACTGATTTTTTTTATTCGGAGAGAGCAGAATGCCCTCTCCTTAAGTGTTATTGTCATAGTGCACCCACCACGAACAAACCTGTGGTTTACCACCTTAGTCCATGAGCTCCCTCCTGACCTTGCTTTATCCCTGTCTCCCTCCCCCTCTGGGTTCTTCAGTTCTGTAATAAATTTTCCAGGTTAGTTTTTAAGTTTGACTTTATCTATTACTTTGTTTAGTTTCTCTCTACTCCACTTACGTAAGTGTCACTTATAATACAAATACACCATTGGGGATTTGTCCTTCTCCTGCCTTATCTTATGATCCCTTTCAGCTCCATCCATGTTGCTGCACATGGCATGAGTTTGCCTTTTTTTGATTGCTGAGAAATATTCCATTGTGTGTATATACCACATCTTCTTGATCCACTCATCTATTTCTGGGTACTTAGGTTGTTTCCATACCTTAGTTATTGTAAATAGTGCTACAATGAACATGGGAGTGCAAGTTTCCCTTTCAATTAAGTGTTTTTGTGTTCTTTGGGTAAACACTTAGGAATTGGCTAGGCCAGTCTACATTCTCACCAATAATGTAAGAGTATTCCTTTTTCTTCACATTATTGCAGAATTTGTTGTTTCTCTTTACAGGGGGAAATAAAGCCTCTCCTATATTCAAGCCCCCGCAGGGCAGTTTTGTATTACACCCAACTGGATGAAACCTTGATTCATACAGTCTCAGCTGTATGAAAACCAGCAATGTAGGGAGACAGGGCGATTTCCACTTCCCTGAGCCATCTGTGGACAAATGAACCACCGACACACTGTCACCCCAAGCTGTGGGTGTGAGGGAAGCATCTAGTTACCCAGTTCTCCCAAGATGCAAGTACCAGCCCTTATTATCCCAAAAGACTATATTCATCTGCTGGAGCTGCCCTAACAAAATAACCATAAACTGGGCAGCTTAAGCAGCAGAAACGTATTTTCTCATAATCTGGAGGCTGAGAGTCTGAGATCAGGGAACGAGCATCACTGGGGTCTGAGAAGACCTTTTTTTCTGCCTTGCAGACTGTCCCCTCCTCACTGTGTCTTCACAGGGCAGGGAGAGTTCAGGTCCTTCCTCTTCTTGTGAGGGTACCAGTTCCACTGGATCACAGCTCACCCTCTGACCTCACTTTACCTTAATCTCCGCCTTAGAGGCCTTATAGTCAATAGTCACATTGGGAGATTTAGGGTTTCCACAAACAAACTTGGGTGACCAAATTCAATCCATAGAAGATTGGTTTGGCCTTCTGTGCTGCTCCTCTCAAGTGCTCAGAGGCCAGTAAGCCAGGAAGATGCTGCCTGGGTCATACAAGGGCATCAAATCACTTTCCCTCATTATTCCACATTCCTATGGAGAGGTGTTCTCCTGGGATCAAGGTCCTTATTTGCCACTCCCAGTCTTTGTGCCCAGCAGAGGTAGAATAGACATCACCTGGTCAAGCCCCCATGGAAAACAAATTGGAGGTTTCTCAAAATATTACAACTAGATCTATTATATGACACAGCAACTACACTCCCAGGTATCTCCTCAGAGAATGCAAAATCACTGATTCAAAGAGATACATGCACCCCTACGTTCACTTTGCAATAGCCAAGTTATGAAAACAGCCTCAGTGCCCAAGGACAGGTGAGTGTATTGGGAAGATGAGGAATCAATAGCTATATGCAACGGATTACTACTCAACTATTAAAAAAAAGATGAATTCTTGCCATTTACAATAATGTGGATGAAACTAAGCAAAATAAATCAGAAGGAGAAAGACAAATACCATATTGTTTCACATGGACTATCGAGAAACAAAACAGAGAGGCAGGTAGAACCAAATCAATAGCAAACCTTAGAAGTCCGGCTGTAGAATCGGGGTTACCAGATGGGATCAGGAAGGTGGCGAGCAGGGTATAGAAGAGGTTAAATGGACTATAATGAAGGGCTATGGGTATCTAGATGGTGAGTGTGGGTGTGGTAAAATACATCTGAAGAGGTGTGATCTACACCTTAGAATCATAAGCAATGTTTATTTTTTTTAAAGATTTATTTATTTATGCATACAAATCAGGGTGCAGGGCAGACGGGTGAGGTGGTGAGAGGAGTCACCAGAGACAGAGTGGGGAGCAGAACAGGCAGATCGACTGAAATACACTGCTGAGGGAAGCAGTGGGCAAGACAGGAGAGGTCTGCTGTGCCACGTGGAAAGCTCTCTGGCTGCGTATTGAACTCGTGCTGCAGTGACTCTGCATAGCTTCATAGTGTTGCACCCATTGCACCCGTTGCACCACCAGGGAAGCCCGTAAAATCATCGGTAATGTTTAAACAAGGGCTTCCTCAATAAAATAAAAGCAATACAGTTTACAAGTGAGAGGAAAAAAAAGGATAGAGCCCACCTCTGCTCTTGTCCAGAGATACATAGTTGAGACTTTGGCCCCAAGGCTGTCATGTACCCTCTGCTGGTCTGCCCTGCCATAGTCTAAAAGCCAGTGGGGTTGGATTTGGAAGGAGCATTATGCATGAAGGCCCAAGCTGCCATATCTATAACCAACAGTGCTTTCTCTGATTCAGTGATCCCAAAGGTTTATCCATTTTTGCTTAGTGTCACTCAACCACAATTGTTAACTATATCTCATTCAGAAAAATTTTCTAAATTAAGAAGTTCCAAACTACTTAAGGTTTTCTGCCTCACATCAAAGCAGCATGCCTACTCTAATTAAATCG
Source organism: Scalopus aquaticus (assembly GCA_004024925.1). Classification (NCBI taxonomy): domain Eukaryota; kingdom Metazoa; phylum Chordata; class Mammalia; order Eulipotyphla; family Talpidae; genus Scalopus; species Scalopus aquaticus. The sequence continues at coordinate 9,787 of PVIJ01020303.1, read as the reverse complement.
ACTTGTTTTTTTGAAGAAGGAATGAAAAAAGATATTGTGGTCTTTTTGATGTTTCTCCTAGCATCAATTATCACTTCACCTATATGTTACATGGAGTTGAATATACTTGGGGAAAATGAAATAGGAGCAGACAAAACCTCATATTCCAAACCAACCACCAAATACTTGGGAAAATGGAGATGGAAAAATTTATTTTGTTGGCACTATGGTTTGAAGAATTCATGCAATTTCCTCCTTTTGTCCTCTGTTTTCTGAAAGCTTTTTTTTTTCACTTCCTAGTTCAATAAAGAAAAACTGAATAACAGCTGTTCCATCTCTAGCTCTTAGAAATTGAAAATGGATTTTAGTAATGCAGCAAAATTCTGTACCACAAAAATCGATAAACTCTGCAGACTGTGTTAGAGGAATTTGACCTATTTAAGGGAAGCACTAAACGATTAATAAAATATAGTGGCAAGGCTTAGACTGTAGTGTGTTTATCTGGCCAGTCTTCTCCCTACCTGCCTGTATTTCTGGTGAAGGATGCAGGTGGATTAGAGCGCCTTTCACAGCCTGTCTGCCTCTCCAGCCACGTGGCTCAGTGCGGGCTCACATGCTGAGCTGCGTTCTTGTGGCATATATTCCACTCATCACGCTGCTCCAGTGCCAACCATCCCACTTCATTCATCTGGTCAGTAGTGACCAGCCCAAGCAACTCTCCCTGTACGAAGCTTTTCTGTCCCTGCATTTAGAAGCAGCTCCTCATCCTCAGGACTCCCTGTGCCCTTGGAAGGGGAATCTTTTCCATCGAGTAGGACTGTGCTCGTTTTTCTAAGTCTATCTTCCTCTCCATCCACGCATTGCATGAGGGTAGAAACCACACACAATTCCAGAACCACAGTCTGGGAAATTCTAAATTATTTTAATTCCTTATGTCCTGAAACAAGCATATGGTCTTCCTCCCACCTCCAGTTTGTTTCACTTTGTTTCATAATCTACTATGTTCTCCCTTAAGTTCTCTTCACCAACTGTTCAAATACAACCATAAAAGGTCAATTTCCACCTCCTCGTTAAAGTCCTCTGAGACTACCCTCTGTTGATTCTTTCTCCTCTAAATCCCATATGGCCCAGCAGACCTCTCTTGCCTCACCTGTTGCTCCCCTCAGCAGTGTATTTCCATCGATCTGCCTGCTCCCCACTCTGTTTCTGGTGAATCCTCTCACCCCCTCTACACCTCTGACCTGACCTTCTGTTTTATGGCCCAATGTCTTAAGTGACTTCCTACATGACTGAGAGTTTACAGTCCCAAATATAGATACCGAGGCTACATTCAAGCAAAGTAATTTAAAAGGTGCCCGTGGAAACTTCTGTTAATATCTATCTCCACATAAGCCATCATGTGTGTTTATTTTGACAAAATCACAATCAATCCATCCATTTAAGGAATAACATAAACCCAATTTGTGAGTAGGCAAACATTTCTCATAAAAGAAAAATATGTATCAGTGACTAGATCTTTTTTATTTAAAAAGTGTCCTCAAAAGGTAGAATTTCATGAGGTTAACTTAAAATCTAATGTGCCACTGAGATTATAATGGAAAAGACAAAGGCTGCTTGACTTAGTGTATCCCGCACGCACAATATCTTATACACAGCAAGCGCAATTAAAACAAGCTGTGTGCCTGCAGAATGGAGTTTAAGGTGGTGAAACACAAGCCTCAGCCAATGAACTAGCAGGAGAAATAACGGCTTTTATTTAAACATAATAATGGGATTCTTTTATCTATATACATGAAAAATTAGTTTAAGACATATTTTATCTTTAAAAGTAATTTCTTCTAAGTTAAAATGTACTTAAAATTTCACTTAACTTTCAGATTGAAAACAATCGCTTATACTTCTGAAAGAAAATGAACCAAAAATTTTATTTTTCCAAAAATAATGACAGTACTTCTCAATGCTTAATTGTGTGAGGGGGAAATGAATCTGCAGGATCAAGATTACTAGGATATTCTCATTTGGAAGTTTTTTGTTGTTGTTCAATGTTTATTTATTGACACTTTTTGTAGTCATTTTTTCTTTTGTAATTAATTTATTTCTTTTTAATTGAAGTCATTAAATTGGAATTCCCAATTATATTGGGATACCCCCATCAGATATTGCCGCCATAGTGCACTGACCACCTACTCATCCATAGTCTAACACCATAAACCATGGTGCTTCCTTACCTCTCTGTTTTTGCCCCTCCCCAAGCCCTGTCCCCTTGAAAAGACAGTTCTGAGCAACAGCAATCAGCACCTCTGTGTGCAAGACTGTAGAAATGTGGAGACCCATGAGGACCTGTCTTTCTATATTTATTTAAATTGTTCTTATCACTAAAAAAGAAAACACTCCTTTGGCCCCCTTTCTCCTTTGGTTACCACCCTTTCACTGCCCTGTCCTGCAAAGCATCTCAAAGAGTTTCCATTTGTTCCTTAGGTCATGTTTCTTGCCACTGCATTTTGACTTTCAGTGCCACTACTGGTCTAAGGGACACTTTGCCGTCCTCATCCAGCAAGTACCGCATAACTGTCACACTCACGCCTCCTTCCTTCTTAAAATTCTCTCTTCACTAAGCATTCCTTAAATCACATGGCTACACTTCTTACCATTCTCTTCTTGCCCCTGCCTGGTCTGCTACTGTTTTTTCCTTGGCTCCATGCTAAACTCTGATGCTGGGACTTTTGTTCCTCCTGCACTCTGCCCCTGGGTGATTTTTATCCATCACCACTGTCTAGATGGTATTTCTTTCTCTAGCTTCATCTCTAACCTTGAATTACATACATTCAATTTCCTTCTTGGCTTTGCCACCCTATAACTTTTGCATGAAAAATCTAGCATTAAATAGGCAGCCTCTATACATGGTATTTAAAACATGAAACACATCTAAATTTTACTGTTATTCTAAAGTTTTAACATCTTTACAATGGAAATAAGTTTATGTTTAACATAAATGATCTAGGACTTCAATACTTTCAAAAACAAGAGAAAAACTGAACCCAAGAACTTTCTTTTCCAAAAGTTTTCTGCCTCCAGTGAGCCTCACTTTCATCAACAGACTCAGCCTCTCTGTTGTGCAAAAAAGAAAAGAGGTGCCCCTTCCATGAGACACTTTATTTCCATCTATTGGAAAGTTTTTATAATATATTAATTTTGTTAGGACAAGACACCATCTCTAGCAGCTAGAGCTGATGTTATAAAAGTAGAAATCCATACTTTCAGTGGTATAAATGGCATCCCTTATAAACAACACCATCAATCACTGCACAACCTCAAAATACACTCGGTCACCCTGATGGACTGAAATGCAAGTGGGTTTTCTATTAAGAAATATGGCAACAGTGTTCCAGGCATTAGTTCTGAGTATAATTTGATAGAATGAAATAATTAACCCTACTTTCAGATACTTTAATGTTAAACTTTTTTTTATGTTGAGAAAAAGGAAAAGAAAAAAAAGAAACACAAGGTATTGTTATCATCGTGCCCTTGAAAGTTTCTGGACATGAAAAGGAATAGCATAGCAGCATTCTTTTCAGTGAAATTCACAGCAAAGAAAATGAGAAGCAGGTTTTCATTTTCTCTTCTTCTCCAACCTGTCTCTTTAAAATGTAAATCTTGACACTGCATACACAAAGCTGACTCTAAAAAATAAAATAAAAAGATAGAGGGCCTGTAATTTTCCAGCTTGAAAGAGCAATAAACAAATTGCTATGATGATGCAGCTGTACAAATGCTGATTAAAAAGGCAATTTCAAAGAGAGCAGCAATATTCAAAACAATTATTAACACTAGAGGTCTATAGATCACTTGATAAATCATAGCTCAAATAAAAGTCTTTTCCTGCAACCTCTAGCTGTATGTACTTGAGGCTTTAAGAAATAATAAAATACAAATCTTACCAGTCATTTTTAGTGTCTGCATCTGTGTCTCAAATACTGTGGGACTTATTTTAGTATTATGGAACATACCAATTAGTGATGCCACCTTTGGAACATTTTATCAATTGAATTTTGTCATTGATCTAGAAATTATATTCATATCCCAGTCCTTTAAAATTTTAACATGAAATATTTGCACAGCGTCCAAATGTTTAGGGACTGATATCAAAGATCTACAAAGAGCTTATAAAACTCAACAAAAACAAAGCAAACAACCCAGTCAAAAAAAAATGGGCAGAAGAGCTAAAAAGGCACTTCTCCAAAGAAGAAATGCAAGTGGCCAGTAGACATATGAAAAAATGTTTAACATCACTAATAATCAGGCAAATGCAAATCAAAACCACAATGTGATACCATTTCACACCAGTGGGAGTGGCACATATTAAAAAAAAAGTAAATAACAAATGCTGGCAAAGATGTGGAGAAAAAGAACCCTCTTACTCTGCTGGTGGGAATGTAAACTGGTCCAACCACTGTGGAAAGCTGTGTTGATGTTCCTCAGAACACCGAAAATAGATTTATCATATAATCTAGTGATTCCACTCCTAGGAATCTACCTAAAGGACACAAAAACAGTAATTTGAAAGGAAACTTGTGCTCCTACTTATTACAGCACTATTCACAATAACTAAGATATGGAAACAAACTAAATGCCCCCAAACAGAAGAATGGATCAAAAAAGTTACAGTATATATACACAATGGAATACTATTCAGTGACCAAAAATGATAAATTCATGCCATTTACGGCAATATGGATGGAGCTGGAAAGGATTATTCCAAGCAAAATAAGTCATAAGGAAAAAGACAGTATCGGATGGTTTCACTTATATGTAGAATATAGAAAAACTGAAGGAAAGGTCAAGAAAAAGACAAAATTTGCAAACTGACCACAGGTCTGAGGCATACAACAAGGGGGCGGGGGAAGAAAGAGGTTCAAAACAAGGGAGCAAAGAGCACAAGGGACTATGGTGATGGTTCATAGGTGAAATGGTGGTGGGATTACACCTGAGCGGAGAAGCCACTTACAGTACAAAAATGAACAATAATGTTAGAAAATAAATAATTTTTTTAATTAATTACTTGATTAATTAACTAAAGTAAAAATAAAAACATGGTAGATTTAAATACAAAGTCATAATTTATAAAAATGATGAGTAACTTCATCCTTTAAAAAGAATTTTAATGTATCATTGATTTTTGTCTATATTATTAGGCATGCATTTGTTCTCTATAAACATGTATGATGTAATTTAAATAATATTAGCATTATATGTTATGAAAAACAACTATCAACTAGGAAATAATATACACTATAACTCCTCTGTAGAAATTTGCCCATATATGCTTAAATATTCTAAATTTCCACAATCGAGCTATTCTTTACAAGTACAGCAAAATTAAAATTTCAACAATATATCTGCAAAGAATTTGATTATGGAATAAAGGGGGAAATAAGCTAAAAAGAAAGATTTAAGACTTACCTGTAAAACTACAGTAAACAAGACAGCTTAGTATTGGTGAAATAGACAAATAGATCAATGGAACTGACTAGAGAGCCTGGAAATAGGCCTAGTGACAAATGATAGTCAGCTAATCTTTGACAACAGAGAAAAGATAGTATTTTCAGCAAATGGTGCTGGAACAACTGCATGTTCACAGACCCAAAATAAAGTATCTAGACCAGACCTTATACCTTTCACAAAAATTAACTCAAATATGAATCATAGACTTAAATAAATAGACAATATTATGTAATTCCTACAAAGTAACACAGGAGAAAATCTAGGTGACCTTGGCAAGGGCTTTTTAGTTACAACAATAAAGCACCATCCATGAAAGAAAAACAGACAATTTGAATTTCATTAAAATTCAAAACGGGGCCTCCTTGGTGGCACTTGTTAAGTCTCAGCACTATGAAGCTGTTGGTAGCTACTACAGCATGAATTCAATCCCTGGCCAGGGAGCTGACCCACATGGCGCAGCAGACCTCTCCTGTCTCACCCGCTGCTCCCCTCAGTAGTGTATTTTAGTGGATCTACCTGTTCTGCTCCCCATTCTGTCTCTGGTGAATCCTTTCACACCCTCACACCTCTGGCCTACACCCCAGCTTGTATGCATAAATAAATAAATCTTTTTTAAAAAAATTTAATTTTAACGAATTTAATATTATTGAAATATAGTTAAAACTTATAGCAGACTACAAAGAATTTTACAGTGAACACTTGTATGTCTACAACTATCGATTCTACTATTCAGATATTTTTAAGAAAAGAGTTTTGTGATCTTTTTCATATTTTCCTGCTGAAAAAGTGAAATGTTAATAACTAGGTGGACTCCTAAATGATGTATTTCCTTAAGGGAAATGGAGCATGATGATTATTCTTGACACAGAAATTTTACTCAGATGATGTGTTCGACATTATTATACTTACAAAACTCAATTCATTGATTTTTTTTAAGAGGCATATTTTTTGAGGGCATATATTGGCTCCTCATTCTTCTAGAAATTCATCAAAAATATAGTGTAGTACATACATAGGTAGACTTATAAATACACATACAAAGTACCGCTGCTTGTCAAACAGAAACCCGGGAATCAGCAAATTCAGATTCCATGCTTACAATTTACCAACCCTTATCACTGTCAAGTTTTGATAATAACCAGCACTGCAGTCAGAATCAGTAACATTAATTGCTTTGTTTTCTAGCATCCCCACACATTTCATGTTTTCCAAGGGCAACACAATCAACATTTCTTCCAGTCATTGGAGACAACAATTCATCTGCATTGCATGTTTTCTCTGGAATGCAGAGCCAACCACAAAGTTAATGCCAAATCCTACAGATATTCACAAAGCATTATTAGGTCTTTCCTCCAAAAGGAAGCAATCTTAACCACATTTACTTTGAAATTAAAACATTTCTAAAAAGAAGTATAATGAACACACCCTAGGCTATTAGGAGGTTTTGTAGAGATAAATTTAAATATAGCCTTGTCCTAGCCTACCATTTGGTTTGGTTTCACACCCATGTGTTTTAGAATGTAATTCTTATATTGGATTTTTCCCCTACTTCTTTTTAGCTTCCAGTCTCCCTCTTCAGGAATATTGAACATCCATGTCCAAAGAGAAATCTGTATTAGCCAAACTTCCCTTTCTCCCTCCCATGCCCTTCTGCTCACTCCCCACCAATGTGTCACAAGGTTATTTACCTCTTTGGTTTTAAAAACCCTAACAAACAGCAAATAGAATCCATAAGCAAGAATGTCACATTCAAGAGGTGAGCTCAAGGTGGTTAATGAGTTAAGGTCAGGTTCAATTTACTGAATGATGCCAAGGTTAACACTTCTAAGACCTGGCATCTAGGGGGAATTGCCAAAGGAAGGAATGATTGAAAAGTCTCTCTTAAAGAAGCAGAAGTCAGTGTAACAATAATCAGAGCTAATGGAAACAGCTGAGGGAAAGAGCAGAACAATTTCTTCCCTTCCAGAACTCCAGCATGACAGATCAAAGCAGAACACTTCCCAAGAAGAGCTTAGACTGAAGCATATCATTTTATGTATACCAATTACTATAATCTTAAAGCAATTTCATAAAAATATGTGACGATTTCTTGACAGGTTAATTGTATCCTACAGTTAAAAAAGTCCACCTTGAAATGCACAAAAACAGTAGCTAAAAGCAAATTACCCATTTGCCTATGGTTAGAAAGAGGAGTGGAGCAGGATGAAGCAACTTGTGTCATTCATTGCACACTTACAGAAGGCTACTCTAATTGGACAGTGAAGAACTTCATCATGCCTCTGTATAAATCTGCTGCTTATCAGACAACCTCTTATGGTAACTAATGGATGGTCAGAATGAAAATGAACAAGCAATACACTGACCCATCACTGATCATTTGTACAAAGTAATTTACATTATAGAACACTTCACTCCATCTTGGCATCTTACATCTCTGGATTTAAAAAATCAATGGAGCTTATAGATATTCATAAGCCCCTTTTCCAATGAGGCACGGTTTCTCCATTTTAATATAGCTATACCTAGATAGGTTTAGCGATTGCGTGGTTTTTTGTGGGTGTTTTTAAAGATTTATTTAATCATACAAGAGCTGGGGTGTAAGCCAGAGGTTCAGGGGGTGAGAGGATTCATCAAAGAAAGAGTGGGGAGCAGAACAGTCAGAGTGACTGAGATACACTACTGAGGGGAGGCAAGACAGGAGAGGTCTGCTGCACCATGTGAGTTAGCTCCCTGACTGGGGATCGAACTGGTGCTACAGTGGCTACTGATAGCTTCATAGTGCTGAGACTTAACCTGTTTTGCCACCAGGGAGGTCCCAGTTTTTTATAAGTAGTAAATATTTTCAAAGGCACATTTGATGGTGTATACGGGAACAGCAAGATTTTTCTGTAGCAAATTAAACTTGAATTTGGTGCTCTTCTTTGGAGTGTGTTGCTTCTGGTTCTTACATGAACATTGATTGTCTATTTCTACTATTTCTACTTTTAATGCATTTTTTAGAAAAAGTCAACATGAATGACATTTCACTGGCATGTTTGAACATTGACATTTGAAATTTTATGTTAGATAAGAGAAAATGGTATGTGGAAATTAAAACAGAATTTTGTAGTGCAGTGAAGACAAGAACTGTATATATCAAATTGAACCTTATAGTATATGAATTACCATATTTCCCATTTCAACTCTAAAGTTTATTTTCCCTTACTGTACCAGTTAAATGAAAAATAAATGCATGTAGACAAAGACTTAGGCTTAGCCAATAACACAAAATAACAAGTTCCACATTGAGTTAACGTAAGGTTTCATTGTGTTTGTCCTCATCATTGTGTATTTCCTGTAAAATTCCCACCACCATTTCACCCGTGAACCATCACCACAGGGAGACTTTTAGCTGATCGCTAGCTCTGCCATCTCTGGAACCCCTGTGCCCACCCCTTGCCAGGCTTGTGAAACTCTCAAGATAGACTGAAGGAAAGAAAGAATCTGTTCTCTTTCCAAAGATTTTAAAACATCTCCTCTCTCAAGGCATCATTTCTTCTACTTATCAAATAGAAGAACAGCACCCAGAAATTTCAGAAGCAAAGAGAAAATGTTTATGATGTTTCTAGATTTTCAAGTAAGAAAATGATGCACCACAATTACAGGGAGCATTTGAACTGCAGGCCTTGACCTATTTCTCGAAGCATCTTTCATGCAGCTCCTGATGAGTATTACCCCAATTACTGCTCAATTTGGAAAGAGTTGCACATTTCTATGCTAATGTCCTTTGTTGCAAACACCATATGGTATCTTTTCCGATCCTTCCCCCAGCAATGAAAACCTACAGTGAAAAAAGTAAGTCCAACTTCTATTTAAAGTTGTTCTTGGTAGATTCTGAGTCAACTTGCTGAATTAGGAGGAAAAAACAAATATTTCTACCAGTTTTATATCAGCCAGATTATGGGTTCCCTTTCCCAGCGGAGCATCCATTTTATCCATTCATCAAGAGCATCCAACTGCATCTCAAAAGCAGTGTTCAGAATATCCAAAAATGAAGTAAAAATGCAGATGTAAACATTGTATCAAAAGTAGTTGAGTACATCACTTATGATCAAGGAAATGCAAATCAAAACCACTATGAGATACCACCTCACACCTGTGCGGATGGCACACATTAAAAATACAGGCAACAACAAATGCTGGAAAGGATGTGGAGAAAAAGGAACTCTTCTACACTGCTGGTGGGAATGTGAACTGGTCCAACCACTATGGAAAGCTGTATGGCGATTCCTCAAACTGCTAAACATGGAGCTCCCATATGACCCAG
>PVIJ01020302.1:0-21281 GCA_004024925.1 Scalopus aquaticus | reverse complement strand
AAAAAAAAAAAAAAAAAAAGAGAGAAAACACAAATAAATAGGATCATAAATGAAAAAGGAGAAATCACAATGGACACAGCTAAAATTAAAAAAATAATCAGAGATTACTATAAACAGCTATACGGAAACAAGTATAACAACCTAGAGGATATGGACACATTCCTAAAACTATACAATCACCCAAAACTAGGCAAAGAAGATATAGAACACCTAAACAGACCAATCACAAGTAGTGAAATTGAAACAGTAATTAAAAACCTCCCCAAAAACAAAAGCCCAGGATGAGATGGTTTCACAAATGAATTCTACCAAACATTCAAAAATGAAATAGTCCCTATATTACACAAACTCTTTCAAACAATCAAGAAGGAAGGAGTACTGCCAAACACATTCTATGAAGCAAATATTACTCTAATACCAAAACCAGACAAAGACAATACAAAAAAAGAAAACTATAGACCAATCTCCCTAATGAATACTGATGCAAAAATATTTAACAAAATCTTGGCCAATAGGATCCAACAATGCATCCATAAGATAATACACCATGACCAAGTGGGATTTATTCCAGGGACACAAGAATGGTTCAACATCTGAAAATCAATCAATGTAATCCAACACATCAACAAAAAGAAAAATAAAGACCATAATATCATATAAATAGACGCTGAGAAAGTATTTGCCAAAGTGCAACACTCATTTATGATAAAAGCCCTTGAAATCCTTGGGATAGAAGGAACATACCTCAACATAATAAAAGCCATATATGACAAACCCACGGCCAATATTATCCTCAACAGTGAGAAGCTGAAGGCCTTTCCCCTAAGATCAGGAACAAGGCAAGGATGTCCACTCTCACCATTACTTTTCAATATAATAGTGGAAGTCCTAGCCAGAGCAATTAGACAAGAGAAAGACATTCAAGGGATCCAAATAGGAAAAGAAGAAATTAAACTGTCTCTATTTGCAGACAATATGATAATATATATACAAAACCCTAAAAATTCCATAGAAAAACTACTCAAAATAATAGACCAGTTCAGTACAGTAGCAGGATACAAAATCAATGCACAAAAATCAGTAGCCTTCCTATATGCAAACCCAATCTGAAGAAGAAGAAATTAAGAAATCCATCCCCTTCAAAATCGAAACCAAAAAATTCAAATATCTGGGAATAAATCTAACAAAAGACATAAAGGACTTATACAAAGAAAACTACAAAACTCTGTTGAAAGAAATAGAAGAAGACACAAGAAGATGGAAAGGCATCCCTTGTTCATGGATTGGAAGGATTAACATTATCAAAATAGCAGTCCTACCAAAAGCAATTTACAGATTCAATACTATTCCAATAAAGATCTCAATGACATTCTTCAAAGAAATAGATCAACTACTGATGAAATTCATATGGAACCACAAAAAACCTCACATAGCTAAAGCCCTACTAACTAAAAAGAAAGAAAACGGAGGAATTTCACGCCCTGATTTCAAACTATACTACAGAGCCATAATAATTAAAACAGCATGGTACTGGAACAAAAACAGACAGAAAGACCAATGGAACCAAATAGAATACCCAGAATTAAAGCTACATATCTATGAACAACTAATCTTTGACAAAGGAGCAAAGAAAATGCAGTGGAACAAGTACAGTCTATTCAATAAATGGTGCTGGGAAAACTGGACAGCCACATGCAAAAAATGAAGCTAGACTACTACCTCACACCCTGCACAAAAGTCAACTCAAAATGGATAAAAGACCTGGATGTAAGACCTGAAACCATAAAATGTATAGAAGAAAATATAGGTAAAACTCTACAGGACATACATCTCAGCAAAATCTTGAAGGACACATCCCTCAATGCGAAGGAAGTGAAAGACAAGATAAACAGATGGGATTACATCAAAATAAAAAGCTTCTGTACAGCAAAAGAGACACTAACCAAAACTAACAGACACCCTACCAACTGGGAAAAGATCTTTGCACACAATACATCCGATAAAGAACTGATAACAAAAATTTACAAAGAACTCACACAACTCAACAAAAACAAAGCCAATAACCCAATCAAACAATGGGCAGAAGAGCTAAAAAGGCACTTTTCCAAAGAAGAAAAGCAAATGGCCAACAGATACTTGAAAAAATGCTCAACATCACTTATAATCAAGGAAATGCAAATCAAAACCTCTATGAGATAGCACCTCACACCTGTGAGGATGGCACACATTAAAAATACAGGCAACAACAAATGCTGGAAAGGATGTGGAGAAAAGAACTCTTCTACACTGCTGGTGGGAATGTGAACTGGTCCAGCCACTATGGAAAGCTGTATGGCGATTCCTCAAACTGCTAAACATGGAGCTTCCATACGACCCAGCAATTCCACTTTTGGGAATTTACCCAAAGGACACAAAAACACTAATCCAAAAGGATACATGCACCCGTATGTTCATCGCGGCACTGTTCACAATAGCAAAGGTATGGAAGTAACCCAGATGTCCAAAAATAGATGACTGGATCAAGAAGATGTGGTACATATACACAATGGAATACTATTCAGCATTCAAAGAAGATAAACACATGCAGGGGAGGGGGGGAAGGAGGGAGGATGGGAGGGTAATGGCACAAAATGGAATACAAAAGAACACAAGGGACCATGGAGATGGATCACGGGTGAATTGGTGGTGGGCTACCCAAGGGGAATGCAAAATGTAAAACACATAATTAACAATAAATATATATATTTAAAAAATAAATAAAATTTTTAAAAAAATTAAAAAAAAAAACAAAACAGGCAGCACTTGGGGAAACCCCATTCTGATGATAGATGGAGATGTTGGATGGATATCCTAGACTGGGGACAATCTGCTGTGATTCTTACAGTAAATTAGAATGGGAATGAAGAGGTCAGTTGGATCTTTCAAATCCCTCAACCTGATTACTTTGCCTTTCATTTTATTGTAATATTACTTTAAATTATCTAGGATGGAAATATTTTAGTTGGTATCTTTTTACAACTAAAAAATATTTGCTGATAAGGAATTTATAAATGTCCTCGCCCTAACTCAGTGCTGTATTGTATACTCAATGTGGGAATTCATATGTCAGCCTGTGTATGTGTGCTTCCCTTTCCTCTGAAGCACAGAAGTATGTCAAAGAGTGTGTAACTCTCTAGGGCCTGCAGGAGTTGATGGGAATGCCTTATGTCAGACAGATTCTTCCCTTTTGTTGATTGAAGATCTTCAAGATGTGTTAACTGGCAGCATGTATGTTTGGGTGGGGGGTGTACATGGAGATAAATTAATAGTCACTTATTTTTTAAATAGGCTATTGCTTCATAGGTCAAACAAAGTTTATGTATATGCTTTCAATATTAGACTTTCTGAAGCATCTTCTAATTCAAAGTTGATTTGAGTCCATTCTAAGTTGTTTTTAAGCAGAAGGCAGCTAATTGGCAGGCCTTTCATCCACACTGATAAAGTCTTTGTCCCCGTTCCATCCACCCATCCAATTTCCTTGGTTTGTAATCACCTTTTTCCTTGTAAGGCAAAAGTCATCATCTAAGGAAACTGATTAAAAAAACACTGAGGTGTGTGGATTCTTGTCGTAAACAGAGGGATTTGTGTTTTTGAGGCATTTTTCTAGAGTGAAGGGCATGATTGGTTCTGAATCCTCAGAACTGAGATAGAAGATAGAAGGTGAAAACTGCTTTCTTCAAACAAAGGAAGAGGAATTCTGACACAAAGAGTGAACCCATTCCTGGTTGAGAGAAACAAGAACAAATCATTTCCATTAATAAGTAAGATTTGAAACAGCCCACAGACAAGGCATGAAATGTTTAAAATCATCCTTTTGACGCTAGATGTGGTTAATAGCCCTTCTGAAATTCTTATGTATCATTATTTTGTTATCATCTCTCATCAATAGCCAATGCTTTGTTCATTAGTTTATTGTATCTCTAACATAACATTTTATTGGTGAATCTAGTAACAGCTTGTTAAGTAGTGTGACAAAATGAGCTCTGAATGACAAAATTAGAGATAAACAAGATTTGCGAATTGACTAAGATTATTTAGAGGTTTGCTACTCAATGCTTTATTTTGCAGCCCAGCAGCAGCAACTCAAGCTGGGATTTTATCAGACATGCAGAATCTCAGGCCCTGTCACATGATTACCGAGTCTGTACTTAACAAGATGCCCAAATGAATCATGCATATAAATTTTATGAGCATAGGTTCACACAAATCCTTCATCTTTTTATGAGACAGTTATGAGTCTCTAGCCAGGCCTTAGGGATGATGGTTTGGACTAAATCTTGAGCCAGCCCGTGTCCAGCAGACCTTTTGGATTCTGTTAGCTAAAAGGGTGGAAAAGGCTGCCTCTGGAATCATGACTTCATTTAATCCTCCACTTAACGTGACAATAATGATGACTCCATTACAGATGAAGACTTAGATTTAGCAAACCAGAATGAGACTCTTTGAGGGTTCCAGTTTACAACTATGCCCTGGTATAATTTTTAACAGTATTCTATTTTACTTTCAAACATACCTGGGTTTAGGTGATCAAGTATATGGTCACCCAAAAATGGATCATATATATTGTTACTTTTATATCTGCTTGCTCATAAATGGTAAGGTGTATGCTTCGGGGAGAAGAGGAAATTTTCCCCTACCCCCGGGTTATTCTTAGGCAGATTGAGCATTCCAGTTAACACCAGCAATACTAGCAGGAGCAAAAAAAAGTAATCACGAACCTATAGGGATTCTACATGGTGTGAATTCCAGCGATAGTGAGGCACGTCTGGTTAGTGGGTGTATATATCCAGGCTAAAAAATGGGGTAGGCCTCTGGGACTTCAAGTAGAGAGAAGGGGGATTCACATGATGAGGAAAGGGTGTCACTGGGGTGACAAAGACCAGCTGATCTGTAATTAAGACCTTTGCTTGCCATATGAACAGGTTTCTCTGATAGGAAGGTGATCTGGTAAAAACGCTAATTCTGGGTAATACCCCCAATTTTCAGCCTCATAGTCAGTGAAGGGAGTGGTAATAGTTTCTCATGAATCTGCAGCATCTAGATTGAACTCAATTCAAAATAATCCACATTCCAAGATGACAGGTCTTAGGAAGGTCTATTCTGAACATCTTAGGGAGGCTACTTCTGAACATCTTGGGGAGCTCTAAACTTCAAATGCATACTTATCAAAAAATAAAACAGACTCAGAATATTTATGTAGCCTATATGAGCACACAGACAAATCTTGCTGGTAGCAGTGGGTAACTGGAGGCAGATGAGCCTGATGGAGATAAGTGCTCCCCTCTTGGGAACTGACAGCCTTCACACTTGTGCCCCTTTGAGAACAACTCAAATTGTTTTCTAGGAACAAGTGACAGTCCACCCCAGAGGGGCGTTCAAGCCTTGACTGCTGTAAGACAGATACTGATTTTGAAATGCCATTTCTTTCCAGTCTTCTCTTACTTTTTTCATGTTAGGAAGCTTGGTTTTGGTTTCTTTTTTTTTTTTTTTTTTATCATGTTAACATTGGTTTACAACATTGTTTATGATTTAAAGGTATAGGATCATGTATCTGTTGGCCATTTGCTTTTCTTCTTTGGAAAAGTGCCTTTTTAGCTCTTCTGCCCATTGTTTGACTGGGTTATTGGCTTTGTTTTTCTTGAGTTGTGTGAGTTCCTTGTAAATTTTTGTTATCAGTCCTTTATCGGATGTATTGTGTGCACAGATCTTTTCCCAGTTGGTAGGGTGTCTGTTAGTTTTGGTTAATGTCTCTTTTGCTGTACAAAGGTTTTTATTTTGATGTAATCCCACCTGTTTATCTTGTCCTTCACTTCCTTCGCTTTGGGGGATGTGTCTTTAAAGATTTTGCTGAGATGTATGTTGTGTAGAGTTTTGCCTGTATTTTCTTCTATAAATTTTATGGTTTCAGGTCTTCTGTCTAGGTCTTTTATCCATTTTGAGTTGGTTTTTGTACAGGGTGTGAGGCAGTAGTCTAGCTTCATTTTTTTGCATGTGTAATACAAAATGTGAAAGATATAAATAACAATAAAAATATATATTTAAATAAAAAATAAAATAAAATAAAGGTATAGGATCATACCCTTCAGGTGTTTGTTACCACACCCACCTCCAAGGCACTGAGGAGAGTCTTCCACCATGGCCCATTGTGGCGAGCCCCACTTTGCTCTTCTCATTTTAATCACAATGGATTTATTTATTTATTTATTTATTTATTTATTTATTTTTGAAGATTTATTTTTGCATATAAGAACTGGGGTGTAGGCCAGAGGTGGAGGCCTGAGAGGATTCACCAGAGATAGAGTAGGGAGCAGAACAGGGAGATTGACTGAAATACACTGCTGAGGGGAGCAGTGGGTGAGACAAGAGGGGTCTGCTGTGCCATGTGGGAAGCCCACTGGCCTGGGGTCAAACTCATGCTGTAGCACTCTGCTCTGGATAGCTCCATAGTGCTGAATCTTAACCCCTTTTGCCTCCAGGGAGGCCCCAATCATAATGGATTTAAAGACTGTGGGTCAAGTTTCATTTAAATTCAAGCTGAAGGTATTGTGCACTCCCCGCCTTCTGCATTCTCTGAAAGAAAAGAGATTTGCCAGCTGTTTGGCCACAAAGCTCTGTCTTAGATAATGCAACTGAAGTTTTACTTCTTTCCTCATTTTCTTCAAGTGTAGAACCATTACAGCGATTCCTATGTCACATTTTTTCATAACTTGTCTAACCTGTTGTCTAAGAAAATTTCTACTTTCTAAAGAGCCATGCACCTTTATTTCTTACTAGCTCATATCCTTGTTAAGTTTAGAAAACCCTTCAGAAAAATCCTTATTTTTTCCTACTCTATGCCAGCAAATATTTCACACAAATTTAAAAAGAATAGCTAAAGCTAATTAAATAACAATGAAATAAAAGCAAACTCCAACATCAACTATCTTTAGTAAAACTCACATCAGAAGAACATGTTTTATATCCCACAATAAATATTGCCAATTTAATGGTCTTTTCTTGGCGGTATTAAACATTTATTTCACCCAAACCTCAAAATATTGCCTAGAGAAATAAATGCATAGCCAAATGATAGGCGTATTATTCTGATTTTAAAAAAATAATAAAAAAAAAGTAACAACAACTGTTTCCCCTGGCAGACCCAGAAAAATAACAAAGCTTTAACAGAGCAAACTGTGCAATAATAATCAATACAGCGCATGTTGCTACTTGTGTATTTGCCCAGAAACATTGTTAGCAATGATTTCCAACATGAGGTTACTCGTTCTCAGTGTTGGCACCACACTCTTATGTTCAAGTCAGTAAGGAGAGGAAGAGAATTAGATCACTACTCTGATGTATTTTTGAATTTTCTTTGACATTCATTATTTAACTCCTAACAGTCTCAAAACTGTTTAAAATTAACATTCTGCTTCTCTATAAGGTATTTGATGTGGATGACAATAAAATCACTTTCAAATCACAGTATATAGTTTGCAGAGATTCAGAGCTGGAAAACATTCATGGAAAAGTGAGCACTATGCTGAGAAGCAGAACCATATTACACTGTGTGCTTCCTGGCAGCCAATGCAAAGAGGGAAAGAGTGAGAGAGGAGGATGGACAGGAGAAAAGGATGAAAGGAAGGAGGGAAGGAGGTAAATTACATAGTTGCTAGTACTTGACACAAGGCAGTCCTGTAACTTTTCAGAGCTACCACACACATACTGTTGTGTAAACAAAGTGGCAGTGCCAACTAGCTGATAACTGTCTCCACGTCTTTAACAATATTATACATAAGTATAATTTATGTTAAATCATATGTATTGCCAGAAATCTTTCCCTGCCTTACATATTTCACTTTATGGTTCATTACTCACATTTGCTCTTAAACACAGTAGTTTTAACAGCTGTCTCTAGTTCCTATCAAAGTACCCTAAAAATCCTATAATAATATTTTCCACCTCATTTCCTCCTTTCTTTCCACCGCACTGTGATAAAGCGCTGTGTCCGATAAGAGAAAGTGACAGCCTTGTCAAACTCCAGAGTGAGGATTTGCATACTGTTATTTTATGCAGATGATTAGAGCAACCACCAGAAACTGAAGGAATTTACTTTCCCTAAATAATACATTTCCACTGATTATGGTGTTTTATCCTACAATCTGTCACTCACAAACTATTTCTTTTGTAGCTCTTCTTTTTTAAGTGGGAGAAATTTTTCTTATTTTCTACTATAAAATATATTGTTAAGAAAATAAAATCAACAGAAAACATTGGACAGCATCCTTATTTTTTTGATGAGGAAATGAATCATGGTTGTTAATGTTAATACAATGATTAAACCCACTAAAAACTTTATTGTCTGTAACCCCAGAAGGTGAAAGTGCTTTCCAAACCTTAAGCAAATACTACAAAGGTCAATGAAACTTCTCCAGAAGACTTTAATAGATGCTTCGGAAAAATATCTTATTTCTTGTCCAAGAGTCACTTAATGCATTTGGCTGGGGTGAAGGTGGGGAGGGGGAGAATAATCAGTCACTCAGAGGTTTCAATTGCTCTCAAAAGGGTAGAATACCTTTGAATGTGTTTGAGCTTCTTCCCCCCCCTTCACCCCCCTAAGTTCTTCCATTCAAATGGTAAAATAAAATTGGTCTACTGAGTAACTTTTCCTCACCAGCTTTTGTTCTGGCCAAACTTGGCAGCATGTTTTTCAACCAGGAAACTTTGACAAAGGTTGTGCTAATTGCTAGCTTTTTCTTTATTAATTATATGAGTGTAAGAATGCTTACTCTGCGAAAAAATAATTTTCAGAGGAGGAGGAGACAGAGATCTTTAAACATATTCTGTAATATTAGCTTAAAGTAATAACACATTTGTAACTTTGTTCTTTTAGCTAGTCAGATTCAAAAAAAAGCAGAGCAAAGAGCATGCTCTCTGGAGTGAAATATGACTGTTTGTATTATTGGTCTTCTCTTACTAGTTCTGTTACCTTGGCAAGCTACTTCAGTTTTCTGAGTTTGTGGTCACATCTGAGAAAATGGCGAAAACTGCTTAGTGTTGTTTTTCTGCCATAAGTAAAAGAGAGTCTGTGTACGTGTTGTTGAATTCTTGAAATTGCAAGAAGTTTGCCCCTGCCTAAGTAGGTAAAGGCATTTTCTTTCATCTACATAGAATAAAGGAAATGATGACAATTTTTTATCTCCCCTATCCTAAGATTCAGAGAATCCTTAGCTGTATGGATTTATCATCATTCAAAGAGAGAACCTCACATCCCTAAGTACCTCAGACCTTTCTGAATCAGCAGCTCTTCCACGGTGTGTCTCCTTATAGCACACATGAAGCTTTGTTCCAAGGTTAAGCATCTTCGTCTCACTGTTTCTGTGTGTATGTGTCTAACTATCTCTGTTACTGAAAGCAAACTTGTAAAATTTTCTATTCCTGCCTGTTGGTATAGACATATGAATTCAGATTCATCCCGATCTGACTGTAAGCCCAGGCAGAGCACCTTGCTGGGGAGGTGATGCTCAACTCACTTAGTAACTCTGAATATCATTGTCCTCATCTGCGAAAGTAGGTTTATCAGAGAACCTATTGCATAGAGTTCTTGTGAAGATTGGATTTAAAAACTAATGTTTGTGTACTCGTACTCTCTAAAGTGTTAGGAATTTTGGCCACATTAGACTTAGCAGCACCCAATTTTAATTCTGAAATCCTTTTAAAGGTGAGAGAAACAAACTCCATTCCCTCATAGTGCTTCCTATCAGTTTATTCATAGAGCACGTCTGAACTCCTACTCTCTTCTTCTCTCCTCCCCTCACTCCTCTGCTTTCCATTTCCATGACCCATTCCTTCTTCCTTGTCTCTCTTCTGGGCAGTCACTCATATTCTAAACGTAAAGATTTCCTTTTGCCAAACTGGAAGGAACTTCAATTCTGCATATTGGCAGATGGGATAGCAGGAGAGAGAAACATCTTAGTTCCCCCCTGCTGAAGTAACTATTGTGAAAAAAAATTACAATGATTTAATTAACAAAGGAGTTGAGGTGTGAAAAATCCTTCTTAGACTTTCATTATTATTTAGCACTGCTGATTTGTCAATAATGGTTTTCTTAGCATTAATTGGCTCAGGTGTGTAGTTTGTGCCAGCAGATTCTCTGATTCTTAGTCTGATTCTCCAGCTTTCAGAGGAGGCTGAGATTGTCATTTCTGCTATTCACACAGTCTTGTCCATGTTTCATGACCACAAGCGGGAAAGATAAGTGCACTAGATGAGTGAACACCCATTTATTACCAAATTTGTGTTTGGTAATTACTGTAGGTATTTAAGTGAGAATTTTATGAATTGCTTTAAACACTGTCAACATATATTTGGTTGACATGTTTCTATTTTCCTTATACAATATTCATGTTGAGGGACGAGGTTAGTTAAATGCATGCTTTTTTTTTTAAAGATTTATTTATTTACACATACAAGAGCTGGGGTGCAGGCCAGAGTTGTGGGGTGGTGAGAGGATTCACCAGAGACAGAGTGGGGAGCAGGACAGGCAGATTGACTGAAACACACTGCTGAGGGGAGCAGCGGGCAAGGCAGGCGAGCTCTGCTGCTCCATGTGGAATTCTTCCCAGCTGGGCATTGAACTTGCACTGCAGCTGACAGCTCCACAGCGCTGCACTTAATCCACTGCACCACCAGGGAGGCCCTAAATGCACACTTATTAATGGGGTCAACTAGACTATACATTTGCAATTGGTGTTTTATGATAAAGAAAGTCTAAGAGTTTAACATCTAAATTTTGGAAGTGGTAAATGATTGTCATTTTTGTACTGCTGTTTTGATTCATCATATTAGAATGTCAACACAAATGCTTGGCAAGATATTTTAGTGAAATTACACCATGCATCAAAATGAACGTTACTGACATCTTGCAATGCATATAAAAAGGTAGGGAGGAAAAGGACTACTACATTTATTTAAAATTGTCCTAGATGAAGTAAAAATTTCTGAGGTTATGTAAAATGAAAAGTTTCTTTGTATACCAGTGTGTAATTATTGCTTGTGTTATTGCTTGTTATGCTAACATTAAATAAAGAGCAAAGTGCATGCATTTTCCCTCTGCTTTTAGAACCTTCTTGTGTTGCAGCTAAATTTCAGAGATAACCTTGCTTCTCTGGAAACAAGACATATTCTTCAGGAACATAACCATCATTGTAGTGCATGTGCATTTTCAACTTATAGGAGACATGAAAATGGAAGCCTGACTTTAACATCAGATTTGTTTGCTTTTCTGACAATCGAAACATTAGAAAAAAATATTAAGCCACACAGAAAAAGCTCACTTTGAACTTAAAAGTGTAAAGACAAATAGTTACCCTTCTAGACTCTGATACAACATTGGACATCCACTCCTGGCTGGGTTTGTGTTCTTTTTCTTTCCTTGGCATCCCCCCGACTAATCATCCCGACATAAATACCAGCAGCTTTCCCTTTTGCTTGGGAGTAAGTAGCACACTATGCATGTTGAACATGGTGAATATGTATTTTTTCACTACAGAATAATTTTCTAGTTGTCAGAATCTTCATAGTGTCTGCAGAATTGTCCTTGTTTTACAAAGCGGTGGTCAAGGATTGTACCTCCCCCAAGACCCTTGTTAAGATTAACTAGAACTAAATCATGTGCGAATATTACAATAGGAATTTGTATTTAATATTGGTCACTTTCCAAGTGCACACAAATGAATGAGAGGGGTACAGCAAAACAATCGTGATGAAATTCAAGCTTGTTTCCAAATCCAAAGAGATCTCCCAATCAAATTTGAAGCTAGAGAGCAGCTGTGAAGTGAAACAGCTGAGAAGCAGGATGCTGACACATTATAAACCTAAGGTCTCCAGTGGCCCGATGCCAAGGCCCTGTGCCAGGATAAGGCACAGCACTGAGGAACATGCATGAGCTTTGAAGTCAGCTGCCCTTAGGTCAGAATCCCAGCTCTATTCCTCCTTAGCTTTGCCTTAAGCACATTACTTAAATTTTCTAAAGTCTCAGTTTCTATTTTTCTTAAGGAATGTAAGGTCTACCTCCAAAGCTTTTGAAGAATCATGCTAAAAAAAAATGGATAAAATGCTTAAGTTACTGTCTCTGGCATATAATGATATTCAAATATTTGTTGCTTTTCTCACTTCTTTCAGAAAAATGGCATTAGTCCCCACTGCCTCCTCTTTTACCATGAGACTTTGCCAATGCTAAATTAATCATTGCCATGTTAGTTTCTGAACTGAGGCTTTATCATTTCCCATATTTATGGTAATTGTGTTTTATGTGCATACATGCTTTGTGCGTGTGTGTGTGTGTGTGTGTGTGTGTGTAAAAGAGGGAGAGAGGAAAAGTCTTGCTTCTGTTCAGCTGTTAGGTTTTCAGAAATATCTGACGTAGGAACTATGGGGGAAACACACAGTAAAATCTCAATTTGCAAAGGGAAAAATATGACAGAAAAATTTCTCTGTAACTCCTAAATGTCATCCATCAAAAAGTCACTGGTTTGTTTTCAAAGGAAATAGCCTTTTTCTTCCCCCTTTGTGTCAGTTATAAAAGTCTGTTCCTTGAGAGCTGCCAGTTAGGGGTAACTTCCCATTACTAGGAAGTCCACAGAATAGTTGGAGAGCTCTAATTGTTAAAAATGTATGTTTAGGGTGGGCCAAGGTTGTTGCTTCAGAGAGGAAATTATTAGTACTTTTAAAGAAGCACTAAGAATGAGACAAGTATTTGAAGAACTGTCACTTTGCTGAGAATTAAAAATAAAAAAGATCATTCTCCTACACTTTCCTTCTTCACAATGAATAAAGATTTTTATTTATTTCTAAATTGAGTATAGCTTTGGATAGCACATTGATGTTCTAATTCTGGCTTTAGCAGCTGTAGACCTGGGGAACTTTTACTCACTTCTTGTTGGTTCTTTTTCTACTTAACAGAAAGTAAGATAATCACTTGGCTTCTAGGCCTTGGGGGATGCCCAATAAATGGTTGTCAGTATACGAACAGAACTGGGTCATTGTGTTCTTCAATTCTAAACAGCGCAGAGGACTAGGTATTCCAACTCTTAATTTTCTAGTTGGGCAAGACTTGATATTCATTGGGGAAATTTGTTCCTGCTGCTTTTCATTCCTCATTACAGCTATTGAGATTGTTTTGGACCTTGGCTCTGCTGATGATTTAAAATCAACATGCATGTGGTTTCCATAACTTTATCCAAGTCTTTGATCAAGACAATACCAAAGGTACCACTTGAAGAAAGGTCCTGTGGTGAAATGATACGAAGCATTTCTTGAATGTGGATCTCAGTGAGCTCTAAAGCATGGGATCCATATTTACAGTGTATTTAGAAAGTTCTTTATTTTGCTCACAACTGTAAAGTAAATTTTTGCTGATGGAAATAAAGTCATGGTATATAGACATCATTTACTTATTTGAAATATCTTGAAAAGAGAAAGGAGTAGGTAACCAATATTCAGAAACAAAAAAGTTTGGGCAGACAGCTACTTTATTTGTCAGTTTTATCCCTGACATGCAGCTCAGTGTCTCTTACACATTGTTGCTTGTGAAGCAATTTATTTTTATCAAACCATGAAAGGAGTCGCTTTAGTCAGTGTGCAATTTTTTCCTGTTGTCTGTTTTCATCTAAGTGTTTGCTGTATGGACTTTTATCAAGTCTACAATACCACACAACACAGAATGAACTCATTCACAACACAAGTTCCTAAAGAATAATCTAGGAATAAACTCTAGTTTTGTCCATTAGAACTCAAACTTGATACTTTGCCCTGTGACCATCTGTCTTTTGTTTCCATTAAACTAAATCTGAGTTATGAGTTTGTCCTCAGAGACCTTGGAGAAGTTACCGCAGGCATGCTAGTTACTAAACTTACATTCTGACAATCAATCCTGTAGATTTCCACTGAGGTAGTTACTGTTTTTGACCTAGTTACAGGGACGAATAAAATTAAGCTCAGATACTTTGTTTTTGTTAAGGTCTCTTATGGCTAAGTATTATTTATCAGGATTTTTGTCTTCTCAAATTTACAGGAGTTTTGACAGGCTTTGAAGGCTGAAGGTGAAAATAAGTGGCTAACACTAAATTTTTCATTAATCAAATTTACTTCAGTTTAAAAATGGCTGTATAGTGAGTTTTGGAAATTAAAATCTATTTCATTTCTTTTTTATTATAATTATTATATCTTTTACATTATTGTGTATTCCCCTAAGGTTACCCAGCACCAATTCACCTGTGAACTGTCATCATAGTCCCTTGTGCTCTTTTCTACCCCTTTTTGAACCTTTATCATCCCCCTCACTCTCTGTCTCTCTCTTATTTGGTTCCCCTATATTCCTGCTGTAAATGAAACTATCCAATCTAGTTCATTTCTAAATGCAGTCTTCTTGCCTCCCAAATTAGGTTACTATGAAAAATGGAGTGGAAATGCCTTGTAATTATTTTAACGCACAAATGAAACCTCTTGATACAGTATCCAGATATTCCAAATTGTAAAAGTAAAAAATATGTAAACATTTTTAGTGTTTCCTTTGCCTTTAAAAATGAAGTTGGTCTCTATAAATGTATTTGTTTTAATTTTCTATTTACTGTGTTATTGAAAACATTTTCCAGTGATCTGTATGTTTACCACTTTGAGAGAATCTTACTTTTGCACAACTTTCCTCCATTGTTGAACATAAGAGCAATGATTTGGAATAATGCTTCAGCTTTCATTGGGACGACAATACCTTATGAATTTATATGTGTTACATTGATACATGTTTAACATTATGAAAATATTTTAAAATATTCTGATATGCACACTTTAAAAAATACTGTCCTTTGAGAAACTGTCATAAATGGGTGTTACACAATGCTTAACACAGTGTCTGATAAATGATTGATTGATAGATAGATACCAAGAATATATAAAATAAGATATTTTAGGGAAATCACAGTCATAGAAATGACACTGAAGAAATGCTAACTATGTGGCAGACAATTTAGCACAAATGTCTCTTAGTTAAATGATCATGGCGTATAGAAAAGGGGTTACTTATTGGTTAATTCATTGAATGGAAAATCATTCAAATTGCTGATAGCTACTTCGAGTTCAATGCAAGTTTGATTTGAAAACATTTTAATTGAGTGCTACTAGTTAACTATAATTGGCTCTATAATATAGATGAGTCTTTCTAACTATTAGATAACATAAGAATTTTACAATAAAATGATCACCACCTTTATTATCTGTGACATTTAGTGATACAGATGTTGCATTCTTATGCAAAATGTAATAGATAATTGTTATAAAATACTATGCTGAAATTAGGCTGATTATTCTATTAGACTTAAAATGTCATGTAGTAAAGGTTATTTTCACTCATTAAGATTAAATGCAAGTAGCCATATGTTAGAACAATCTTTTGAACTCAAAGTATATGCAGCTGAAAATTGTCAACAAACTCAGAAATATCCAAAGAAAAATTGCTTTCTTCTTTATTTGCCAAAGCATCTTCTCTCAATTAAAATATCATTATGTTACACTCATGGATGACACTTCATTATGACAAATATGATCTTGAAAACATTAAATCATTCTATATATAAATTTGATGGCATTTTGATATTAAAATGTATAAAATTTGTCAATACTGCAGAAATGTAACATCAGCAAATAGGATTATTGGTCTACCCAAATAATATTGTAGCCATTAAGAGAATCACATTTTCCAATTGCAATTACATGCCCTAATTTTAAAAGGGCTATCATTTACAATAATTTGGCAGATTTGGTCCATATTTCTTTCAGAAATTCATTTCTTCAGTATGCCTCAAAACAATTTATGGTGCATTTATGTTGGTGGAGATAATTTGCTTATTTTATTGTGAATGGAAATCAGTAATTACATACAATCCCATTTTCTGCAGACATAAAGTTAATTCATGATAGTAATTTTATACAGAATATTAGCTTGTGTTACTACTTATGATGAAAACGTAACTGTGGCAAATGCCTCCATTATAACTGAATTTCCGTGGACTTGATGGAAAAAGAAGTGTTGACTTAATACTAGCCATTCCATAGATAATTTTATGACAAGCCTATAGATCACTTTGCCAAACTAGCAATGTTTGAACTGAATTTTAATCTCAACTTCCCTATTTCTATGCTATGTGACTTTGGACAAGTAATTTTGGTTCTCCAAGCCTAAATTTTATCAACTGCAACATGTGAAAAATTGTAATACTGATGTCCTAGATTTGTTGATAGGGTAAAGCGAGATTTTGATTTGCTTCCCACATTTATGGATATATCATCAGCTTTTTGAAAAGTACCTGACCATGCATTAAATGTACTTAAGACCACTCAACTCTGTAAGATGCTTATATCATGCAATATATAATACAATGAGTACAATGAAATGATATAAAGAAATAATTAAATGCAGATGAAAAGTAATAGAGAAAGAGGGGGGCATGAGGAAAAGAAAACGCAACATTTCATTGAATGGTTTTTATGTATCTGTTATAATATTGGTCTATAATACTGTATGTTTTAGGGGTGTAGTTTCATACCTCTTTTCACATCATATCCACCCCTAAAGCACCAATAACCCTCCAACATAGTCCACTGGCCCCTCCCTTTGTTGCCAACCCCTAGTGGTAGCCTCAGGTTTTGCAGTCAGACTTCAAGGGCTTGTTTTGTTTTTTTCCATTCCTTTGCTTTGTTTCTTGAAATTCTACATGTGAGTAAAACCATCCAGTATTTTATTTTCTACTTCTGAATTATTTTACTTAGGATATTCCTGTCTAGTTCCACTCATATTGTTGAAGTGGCAGGGTATAATTTTTAATAGCTGAATAGTGTACCATTGTGTTATATACCACATCTTCTTTATCCCCTTCTTTATCTTGGGTACTTAGATTGTTGCCATAGATGGATTATTGTGAAAAGTGCTACATTGAACATAAAATTACATGCATACCTTCAAATTAGAAAAATTAGTATTTTTGTATTCTTTGGGTATAGACGTAAAAGTGGGGTTACTATATCATACGGTAAATCATTTTTAATATTTTGAAAAATATTCATACTATTTTACATAGGGGCTAAACCAGAATACACTCCCACCAACAGTGTAGGATAGTTAATTTTTCTACAAACCCTCACCAACACCTGTGTTTCTGGTGAAAAAGTAACATTTAAAAGGAATATTGAGGGACTACATTAGTGGGTGCTTGAAACTGACTAATGAGGAATATGTATTTAGAATATTTTATTATTATGTACACTACTAAAATGATGGGGGAAAGACTGGAAAGTTCACAATACAAATTGACAATATAGGTGGAGCCATTTATAGAAAAGTCACTTAAAAATGTCAATTATAGCTTTCAAGCATTAAGAGAAAATTCAGAAGTAATTCACTCTAGCTCTAGATAACACATCAAACCCCCCCAATACATTTTGAAAACTAAATTTCATAAGATACAGTGAATAAATTATAACATTGAAATAGTCCATTCTATTCTGTGGAAATCATTTTTTCCTGTGTCTTTAGCAAATTAGAAAATAAATTAATGTCAGTATATCTGCTCCCTAAGATTGTTAAGAAATGTAAATGAAGTCATATACTTAAAGTTATTAAAACACCCCCAGTGTTCAAAACTATAAAAGTAATTATGAAGTATTTTTATGCAATCTTCTTTCTTATCTTGAATTACCAAGATTTTTAGGAGAACAGTTATCTCTTAGAATAGTCAGGAGTTGTCTTAATAACTGTCAGATATTAAGTGGCCATCCCTTCTTGCCAGTGACATCTATGCAGATTCTCCCATTGGGTGAGATAACTTATTTCTAGGACCTCGTTAACGAGTTTTCTCCATTCTCCTGTAATGTAATAAATTATTGATTTTCAAATGTTCAAGTAGGCTACCATTAACAGAAAAACCATAATAAGTTTTTCTTTTTATATATTGTTGGATTCCATTTGTGACTATTTTGTTAATTGTTTCCGAGCTATTAGTTTGGAGTTTTATTTACTTCTTATTTTCTTGTCTAGTTTTCCTATTAAATGATGCTGATCCTTTAAGACCTGTTAGGATGAATTCCCACTGTTTTCTGAGTTGGTTTAAGATTGATATTGTTTCCATTAATATTTTTTAGAATTCAACTGTGAAACCACACATACCTGATGATTTCTTTGTGGGGAGATTATTAATTTAAAAAATTCTCTGACAAATGTAATTTAATTACCCATTTCTTTTGTGTTAGTCTGATTTATGGTTTTCAATGGATGTGGCTTTTTTTTTATATGAATTGTCAAATTCATAGGTTTCAGGTTGTTCATAAATATAGTTCTAGAATCGAAGCTACTTATTTTTTGATACTGTATTTTTCTTAATTAGCCTATTTTGGGCTTATAAAGTTTGCATTTTATTTCATTTTATTTTAATTACTTTATCTTATGAATATCTGCACAATACTAATGATTAGCTTAATTTTCTTTATTCAACTTTTTCTATTTTATTTTCCTTTCAATTCTTATTATTTGCTTTTATTTTGGTTTAATTAGTTAATTTTATAATAACTAATATATGATCGATTATTATATTATTATATATTACCTAAAATATAATTTTATATTTTTATCAGCTTTTTTTGTTTAACATTTGCATAATTGATTTTAGGCCTTTCTTTGTTTCTTATATAAGCAGTTAAAGTTTTCACTCGACATGTAACTGCAGTGTGGTCCCACATACTCTTTTTTTAAAGATTTATTTATTCATACAAGAACTGGGGTGTAGGCCAGAGATGTGGGGTGGTGAGAGGATTCACCAGAGGCAGAGTGGGGAGCAGAACAGTTGGATCTACTGAAGTACACTGCTGAGGGTAGCGGCCGGCAAGGCAGGAGAGGTGGGAAGCTCCTTGGCTGGGGATTGGACTTGTGCTGCAGTGGCTGTGAATGGATTCATAGTGCTAAGACTTAACCCGTTGTGCCACCAGGGAGTCCCTGGTCCCACATATTCTTTTTTTAAGATTTATTTTATGCATACAAGCTGGGGTATAGGCCAAAGATATTGGGTGGTAAGAGTATTCACCAGAGACAGATTGGGGAGTAGAACAGGCAGATCTACTAAAAGTACACTGCTGAGGGGAGCAGCGGGCGAGGCAGGAGAGGTCTGCTGTGCCATGTGGGAATCTCCCTGACCAGGGATCGAACTTGTGCTGCTGTGGCTCTGGATAGCTTCATAGTGCTGCGCTTAACCCGTTGCACCACCAGGGAGGCCCAAGTCCCACATGTTCTTATGCTGTGTTTTTATTACCATTCAGTTTTAAGTATTTCCTAATTTTATTAGCTTTTGTTTTAACCATAAGCTATTTATGAATATGTTACCAGTGCTTCAGTATTCTCCCTATTTCATTTTTGATGCCTAATTTAACTTTTATAATTAGAGTACATACTATCTGATGGCAAGTCTTTGCTATATAGTGAGACTAGTACTATGTTTCGATATATGTTTTCTACTTCTGAATTTTCTATATAAAAAAATCTATTCAGCAGTTGTTGCACAAAGCACTATAAACATCAACTAGGTTCTTTTATTTCAATCTTCTATATACTTACTGAATGTCTATTTGTTCTGTCAATTACTAAACATATAGTGTGTCTTAATGAAATGTACTTTGTCATTATGAAATGCCTTTTTATCTCTGATAACAGGCTTTTCCTCTTGAGTCTGCTTTGATGCATGCACACGCTGTCTCTTGCTTATTGTTTTTGTTGTTTTTCTTTGAACTATCTGTGTCATTATAAATAAAGGGTAGCTCTTGAGTGGGTTCAGTCTCTCCCAAAGGTCAGCTAGTTTCAGTATGCCCAGATTAGATCTCTTCAAGTAGATGTCACCTTGATGTAAATTAAATGTCAATAGAGACCCTGTGAGCCTCAGGAAGTCTACTATCTAGTATTACCTTCCGAATTATGCTAAGCGAATTAAGTCAGAAGGAAAAATAGAAATATTGGAGGGTTTCACTTATAGGTGAAATTAAGAAAACCAAACAAAGGGTCAGGAAGAAGACAAAATTTGCAAACTGACCATAGATCTGATGCATACGGGGCGGGGGCGGGGGTTGGTGGTGGTGGCAGGGAATAGCGCAGGGACTATGGTGATGAGTCATGGGTTCTGTGGTGGTGAGACCAACTGTGGGGACTACACCTGAGGGGAGAAATCAAATATTGTACAAAAGTAAACAATGATAAGAGAAAATAAATTTATAATAAAAAATAAATCTTTAATCCATAAAAAATTATTGCACTGAAAATCCTACAGTTAAATTTTGTGTGTGTGTGTGTGTGTGTATGTGTGTGTGTGTATCACCTTCTTTTAGCCTGAAAAAACTTTCTTCACTATTTTATTTTTTTTACTTCCAGTCTACTGGTGTCAAATACTATCTCAGCTCTTATCCTGAAAATGTCCTTATTTTGCATGTTTTTAATGTTATTTTCTCTATGTATAGAATTCAAATAGAACTTTTTGTTCTTAGTAATTTAAAGATATTTAGTTGGGTCCTATCGTGCATAGTTCTGAAACATCAGCACCCATTTTTTTTATCTGTGTTCGCTTATATGTCCTTATCTTCCTCTATATGCTCATTTTTAAGATTTTCCATTTGGTTTTCAACAATTGAAGCAATAATTTGCTTAGATTTACCCCTTTTCTGTTGTTTATATTGCTTGTTTAATTTTTTTTTTAAGATTATTTATACAAGGTGGGGTACAGGCCAGAGGCGTGGGGCAGCGAGAGGGCTCACCAGAGACAGAGCGGGGAGCAGAACAGGCAGATCAGAAATACACTGCTGAGGGGAGCAGCGGGCGCGGCAGGAGAGGTCTGCCACACCATGTGGGATTCCCCCCGGCCGGGCGTCGAACCCGCACCGCCTGCTGCCGACAGCTCCACAGCGCAGTGCTCAACTGCTGCGCCACCAGGGAGGCCCCTTGTTTAATATTTTTGCTAAAATCAGACATTTTTCTTTCCAAGTCTTTTTGCATTTTACATCCTTCTTATCTTTTTTTTTTTTTGCCACTAACACATTTTATTTTTTTATTGTTATTTATTGTTATTTATGTCTTTTACATTTTGTATTCCCCTTGGGTAGCCCACCACCAATTCACCCGTGATCCATCTCCATGGTCCCTTGTGTTCTCTTCTATTCCATTTTGTGTCCTTTTCCCTCCCCCC
>PVIJ01020301.1:0-21279 GCA_004024925.1 Scalopus aquaticus | reverse complement strand
CCCCGCCCCCCCACTGATTGTCTCTCTCCCACCCGGCCTCCCTATAGTCCTGTTGTAAGTGAAACCATTCGATATTTTTCTCTTTCTTTCTGGCTTATTTCACTGAGTATGATCCCCCTAATTCCATCCATGTCGCTGCAAATTGCATGTGTTTATCTTCTTTCCATGCTGAATAGTATTCCATTGTGTATACCACATCTTCTGGATCCAATCATCTATTTTTGGACATCTGGGTTGCTTCCATACCTTTGCTACTGTGAACAGTGCCGCAATGAACATATGGGTGCATGTATCCTTTCGGATTAGTGTTTTTGTATCCTTCGGGTAAATTCCCAAAAGTGGGATTGCTGGGTCGTATGGAAGCTCCAAGTTTAGCAGTCTGAGGAATCGCCATACAGCTTTCTATAGTGGTTGGACCAGTTCACATTCCCACCAGCAGTGTAGAAGAGTTCCTTTTTCTCCACATCCTTTCCAGCATTTGTTGTTGCCTGTATTTTTAATGTGTGCCATCCTCACAGGTGTGAGGTGGTATCTTATAGTGGTTTTGATTTGCATTTCCTTGATTATAAGTGATATTGAGCATTTTTTCATGTATCTGTTGGCCATTGGCTTTTCTTCTTTGGAGAAGTGCCTTTTGAGTTTTTCTGCCCATTTTTTGATTGGGTTATTGGCTTTTTTTTTGTTGAGTTGTGTGAGTTCCTTGTAAATTTTTTTTATCAGTCCTTTATCAGATGTACTGTGTGAAAAGATCTTTTCCCAGTTGGTAGGGTGTCTGTTAGTTTTGGTTAATGTCTCTTTTGCTGTACAGAAGCTTTTTATTTTGATATAATCCCATCTGTTTATATTGTCTTTCACTTCCTTCGCTTTGAGGGATGTGTCTTTCAAGATTTTGCTGAGATGTATGTCATGTAGAGTTTCATAGCAAATATTCTTAAGAGGAATCAGAATTCTCAAATAGTTGCAGATTAGATAAATTTTATGCAACAATTGGCTTTATATTTGGGACTAAGTTATGGCAATGCCATCATTACACATTTGGGGAACACAACTAAAAGACTCCAAATGGCCAATTTACCAAAAAGAGAAGGGAAGATATTGAAAAATATATAAGAATGAAGTTCAACAAATAAAAAATAAAATTTGATAGTGTTTATGTAAGATGATAATTTGTCAATTTTTTCTATAGTTATCAATGGAATGTGAGTTTTCCAGAGATAATTACCTACCTTCTTTTTTTAAATATTCATTGCCATACTTGGAAAGTCTGGAAATATAAAAAGAGTGACAAAATTGAATTTGAGCAAAATAATTAATGTCCCCAAAATATTACTTAAGGAGAAACACTGGCTTTGTGCTTGTCTAATAGGATTTCAATCTCATTTGTTATAATATCAAAATATTACACAGAATCAATGTCCTCTTGGATATTTTAATCATTAAACTGTGTTCAGTCTACGTCAATTTATCATTGCTCTACGAAACTGTAAAAGCCTAGTCATATTTGTGGAAGACAAAAATTTCAAATTATTTCAGAAATTGGAGAAAAGCTATCTAAACAATAGTCAATATGAAAAATATTAAAAATTCAATGTATTCAACATGATTCAGCAGTATGAGAAATTCAAACAAAAGTTGTTTTCATTTGTATTCGGTAGGAGAGATGATAATCCTATTATGCAACACACGAAAGATCATTCATGAAATTTTTATATTTCATTGTGGATAGTACTTATTAGAAGATATAATCTAGAGTATGTCTATATTAACTTAATAATAAAATGAGAAACCAAAGATTGTTTGCTTGCAAAATGAATAGTATTGAGTCAGAATACATATATAATTGTTACATTCAAGTGTTTCATAAACTTTTAGATGAAGAGGAGATACAATGGAAAATCACATTATATGCAAAGATCTAAGAGGAAGGAAATTTTTATCACAATAATAGTGTGGATATTTTATTACACAGTCAGATACAGGTGATATAGAATTAAAGGTAAAAACTTTTTTTTTAAAGATATATTTTTATTTTTTTTATGCATACAAGAACTGGGTTGTAGGCCAGAGGTGCAGGGGGTAAGTGGATTCACCAGAGACAAAGTGGGGAGCAGAACTGGTGAATTCACTGAAATACACTGCTGAGGGGAGCAGCAGTCGAGACAGGAGTATAGCACTCCCATTCCAGTATTGAAAGGATCAAATGGTAGTTTCCATAAAATACTTAGTATAGTGCTGCAATCACAGAAAATACTCAGTGGTAAATGTTTCTTACCAGCATTCTTACAAGCAAACAAAAGAAATGTAGTCTCATTCTACTAGTTAGGAGTAAGTGTGGCTGCACGTGACCACAAAATACAAATTCAAAAATCCCCATTGCTTTAGAGTTGTAGCCGCTAAACAAAGCACTCTTTATTCACTTACTTTTTATTATCACTTTTCCACTCACCTATTACTTTCTAAATAATGATTAAATTGGAACACACAAACTTATTTCAGAGTCTCTTAATGGAAGAATCTATCTTAAAACAGCTGATACCAGAAATGGCCCTAGGAAGTAGAATCCTGTCGTGGAGTTAGTGCAATTGAATTAGTATCTGACAAAAAGGAGTAAATGGATCTCATATTTCTGATGTTCTGGTGATAAATGCTATTTTGCTATAGGATCACAATTACTGTAACTCTCAGGAAGGTGAAACAGGATGGGATAGAGATCTAAAGAACTCGAGAGTTTACGCAATAGCGCTAGAAATAGAAATCACAGATTGTGGAGTTAGCTAATTGCAAATATTTGAAAATCCTGAAAGAAAAAGAGGGACCTAGGTAGGCCAACTGTAAATTTAGGGCACAGTATGGGAAAGCTAGATGGTCATGACAGCATTTAAAGGGACCTCACTCCCATAACTGGAGGACAGGCTGTACTTAGGCCTAATACTTGGTAGTAAAAGTACAGAGTGAGAAGGAAGAATGAGCTAACAATTCTTGCAGTCTCCTACTAAAATATTAGGATGATAGGGAAGAAGTGGGACCTTGAGACCTAGATAGCTATTTGCCTGAATGTTTTTGAGAACTGCAAACTCCCAAATGTGTCTGCACTCAATGTGATAAAGAAATCCCAACTTCCATTGTAAAAAGAGATGTTTCCTCTGACCTGGAAACTATACAAAGGTAAAAATATCACTTAGGTAAAAATATCACAGATGATGTTTATCTCCCTCAAGATCTACCTCGATTCTGCCTCATTGCTTCTAGTCTACCGCTGTCAGTCAGGTAATTACAGGACGTGATAAAATAAATACTGTTACTAAGGAAGAAAGAAATTGAAAAGAACAGTTGACTCTGGCTAAGTTGTAGCATTTGAAATCAGAACAGTAAGCTGAGGAATGGATTTTTGAGCCTGTTGGAGCAAACTCCCTGCATTTGGGAAGACCACAAATAAAAAAATCCAAATAAGAAGAAGAACATTTCCTTTGTTTTTATTTGAATGAGGAAGAAAATAATTTTTTTTTTAATTTTCAATAATTGAGGTTGTTATCCCTTGTTTGAAATTATCTCAAATGAATATAAAGAGATACTACCGAGACACATACTTTCACAGATGAAAGGCTGGAGTTTAAGGTCTTTATCAGCATGTAAACATGCAGTGTTTAATGAAAGACAAAGTAATAACAAAGGATGACTAAATGAAATAGTTATTAGTTAGCTGATGCATGTCTTACTTTTCCATTAACATTTTAATAATCTGTAATTGTAAGTACATTTTCTACTCTAATTATGACTTCCCCTGATTATCAGATCTTTTGTACCTATTTTATCTGTTTTCAATATTGAGTTCTGATTTCCATGAATATACTGTTATTTCAAGTTCTCTTTATTTTCTCACATTAAGTCAACAAAGATAGACTTGACTATGCAGATTACATTGCTTATCAATGTTTTATGGTCAAATTTAAGTTTAATAAGCAATCAGATATATAAATATAGATATACATATATAAATGTTATACAATTAGAATCATAAAAGGTAAACATTAGTAATGTACTACTGTTCTAGACAATTTAATAATTTTGAATAAAAAGAAACAGTGCATACTATTTTAAAATTTGGAAATATTTGAATATTTTAATCACATAAATTCAATTGTCTAATTTCATTGAACTTTTATTACATAAACAAAATGTTTACTTATTATTTAAATATTGATAATTGATTTGGGGTTTCTCTTCAAGAATTCCTATACTTCTAAGGCTAACTACTTAATTATAATATGTTTTGCTAAAAAAAAAAAAAGAGAGAGAGAGAAAATTTCTAGAATACCAATCTTAACCTTGCCTTTCAAAATAAAGTGGCCTGTCAGTGTTTTGCCATGTGGTACAGTTACAACACCTGAGGAAAGAGATCCCATACACAAACAACACTCTAAACCAATGGTACCGACAGATAGATAGGTAGATAGATAGATAGATAGATAGATAGATAGATAAATAGATAGATGATGGATGGAGAGATAGACAGACAGAAGCAAAGATCCAGAAAAAATGAGATTTATAAGGAGCCCTTAAAATTCAGTATGACATCTGTTCAAATCACTGTCAGGTGAAATTTAAGGGTTCATTTAAAAAAGTCAAAGTAAATAGTGGTCACTAAGTGCATCATTTAACTTGAATAAAGGCAGGAACAGGGAAAAATTATTAAAATTGAAAGGGAGAATGGTCGTCAGAGAAGAACAAAAACCAAAATAATCAATTCAGGAACAATTTGGAGTAAAAGGGAATCTGAGAGGTTGAACTTTAATGTGCAAGATTTAAATGGATATGTCTCCATAAGTATTCCCATCAGATCTGAATGTTAGCATAAAAAACAAGGTAATTTCAGATAATGTGTGATTATAGAAGTTCTTAGAATGGTTTCAGATTTCACTCAGTTTTACCTCACAATTTATAGCTGCTTTGTTCAATATAGGAGTCATTAACCACATGTGGCTACTGAGCACTTAAACTGTCGGTGTTGTGAATTAAGTTGTACTATCACAGAAAAAATGTACTATGTATTGAAAAACAGTACTAAAATTAATATATGATATTGTACTTATAATTTTATACTGCTAATGTGCTTGAAGGATAGTATTTTACATACATTTAAAATTTCTAATATAGTTAGAAGAAAATTTAAATTACATATTTAGCTGATATTGTAGTTTGATTTCACAGTGCTAGTCTAAAGAGAGGATCAATCTTCCAAAATAATTTTTCCTTAAGTAATTCACTTGATTTCAGATGAATATAATTGAAATATAATTAAGAACATAAAATATATGCATTATAATAGTGGTCCTATGCAATTTATACTTTAACAAAGCAGGAGGAAAATTATGTACTTTTTATTTAACATGGGCACATTTAAAATATATCCTGTTGTGTTCATACAAATAAAAAATTAAGTAATATCAATGGCTCTTAGAACAAACTATATTATTATATACTGCAATTTTCATTATTTCATAAAATCAAAGTTTCAACTGAAAAGCATTTCTCATTTACTTTTTGATATGCTACCAACACTAAAGGGAGGAGAAATTCCATAATGAATCTGAAGAAATTTGAGACAGCCATATTCAGAAACACTTTAACAAAGTGAAGAATATCTTAATGCAAATACTGATTGTAATTTACCTAAGTGTGAACAATTTAGGCCTCAAAAAAGGAGAATCTCATTAGTTTTAGTTGTATTTCACTGTGAGTGATACGAAATACATGATATTATACAAGTGTGACATCCATGAAAATCAAATTGGGAAAAAACATTTAAAAGGATGCGTCACGTCTTTAGTTATGGCAATGTTTTTTTGGTTAAGGCAAAAACATTTTACTTCTCTCGATTAAAAGCAGAAATCTCAATTCCCTTTCTTATGATTTTTCTTAACTATTATAGCCATGAGATCATAACTTGACCTTTATATTTACATAAAATGGCCAAAGTTTCCCATAATGGTGCTTTATATTTATATAATTGAACTGAACCAACCATAATAAAATCAGTCAGTGTAGGGTAAATGAAAGAGTCATCAGGTTTTTCCACCCTACTGCCATTACCACTAATGATAGACCCCCGTAGGCCTGCATGCATGCGTGGTGGCGGGCACC
This sequence comes from Scalopus aquaticus, assembly GCA_004024925.1. Lineage (NCBI taxonomy): Eukaryota > Metazoa > Chordata > Mammalia > Eulipotyphla > Talpidae > Scalopus > Scalopus aquaticus. Next base: position 15,138 of record PVIJ01020301.1, on the reverse strand, counting down.
TGAAGTAGGGTGTGGGTATGTGAGTGGGCACAACTGATCCAGAGACTGGGCTTATAAGCAGAACCAGCAGAAGAAGCAGCAAAGGCAGGAGAGAACAGGGTGGAGCAGAGAACCTTTTGGGGTGCAACAGAGACCACAAGAAAAAGCCTAAGAGCCTGAGTGAAGATTTGCCAGGGGCAGGGAGGCCTGCCAGCCTCTCAGCTCCCTCTTCTCCCCAGCTCTATAGAGAAACTTCTCCTGGTATTTCCTGCTGCTACAGTCAGGTATAGAAAAACGTTATGTTAATAAAAGGGATTAATAACAATAATATTCAATTTAAGCTTCATTTTAAGAAGGGATGTTACAAGAGACATCTCAAAAATACATAATACTATAACAGAATACTATTAATATTTGTATGCCAACTAATGGATAACTCAGAAGAAATGTACAAATTCTAACAAATAAATTTCTGAGATCAAACGAAATAGAAATTAGTGAATCAGAAAACCTAAAGGAGCTTGACTGAAGTTTGATCAAGTTCTCATCAGTGGGATGGCCCTGATTCAGAGAGTATTTTAGTCAAGCTTCAGCTGTGAGCTACAGAAATTTTCCTTTATCTGGTGTATACATCCTCTTAAAAATTAGACTTTCTCTATTTCTCTCTTCCTTGAGGTATACCTTTAAGTAATTCCAATTTCTATACCTACCTTCTATTACTCAGGTTACTGAACCCATATTCTTATTTAACACTAAACATACTATAAAATTTTCTGGGGATCCCTACCCTAGTCTAGCAGACCAAAAAGCAAAGTTCCACCCTGTATGCTGGTATTTGATGCCTGAAAGTCAAATCAGTCTTTGGACACTCACTGATAACCAAGGAGCCAGAAAAAGATTTAACAATGGGTACTCAGCTTTTGTATCTCTACAGAACATTCTTTGGTGAGGAAAAATCTAAATTATGTCTTCCCTTCCTCCAACAGCAGCAATCTTTAGGTCAGAAAAACTTAGAAGTGATATTTTACAATTGTCATTCTTCAGTAATATTCACACTGCCAGTCCCTGAAATCACATTACTTCAAGTTTCTAAAATTAGCTAGTGCATACATCCCAAATTTTCTGATTTTTAGCAGTGAGATAAGCTTAGGAGCAAAAATAATCTTCTTGAGAATTGAGATGAGGAATAGGCAACTCTAAACAAATGAACATCCTCTCAGTTTCGCATCCACACGTTCTCATGAACACACACACACACACACACACACACACCACACACACACACACACAAACAGCTTTGTTTTTTTTAAGAGCTGAAATATAGTTGGTTCTTTCTCCAAGAAATATACCCTTTGAGAGCTCTGAGTAGTGAAGCTGGTAAAAAAGAAAAACTAAAGGTATATCGCACAACAGCAAATGGATATGTTAAAGTCTAGAATGAATTATTTGCTCCTGGCAACAATTTCTCACGGGTGGGATCATAGCTAAAAACCTAAACCTAAACAAGTAACCTTCCAAAAGTGATGAATTTGGGCAAGTTCACATCCCAACACTCCAGAGGAAAAGGGAAACAATGAAATGCCTTAAGCTGTAAAATTCCTTTCTGTCAGCCAACAATCCTGTTTTTTTCTTTAAAGGTGGAAAAGGAGAATAAGCTCATTTCTTTCAACATGATTATACCATTAATTTACACATAGCAAGGAAATAATAGTGGCTTAGAGAGTTCAAGTGTTGGTCTCATTAAAGTAACATTTAGGTGAAAGAAAAAGCCTTCAGCAAGAAAATGCAACAATCACAACCTAGAAAAACAATAACTATCCATTTTACTTGGATGAAGAGAAAGATAGGGTCTTTCTCTTCATAAAACAGTGGCTTCTCAAAAATCGAGCAGGGGCGGGGTGGGGGAATAATCACTAAAACCCTAAGATACCATCTTATCAAATACCAAGAAACATATTTAATTTTGGCATAAGATCAAAGATATACAATTCCTTTTACATATTCCTTGACAATAATTAAACAAAACAAAAACATTTAAATGGTTTTAAGTGATGTGCAATTGGTTAACCAACAAAAGGCAAAGCTTTATCCTAAGTTAAGATAAATAATGGGGAATATTTGGGGAACCACAGGCTTAGCATTAAAGACTTTTCTCTTTCTCACACAAGTTTCCCCGACAATTCCAGAATTATATTTAGATACATAGCCTTTAAAAAGAAGTACCTTCGACAACTGACCTCACATTGAACTGACAGGTTAAAATTTTCTTTTTCTATAAATCTATCTGTAGCTTCATGAACTATGAATTTATCTTTCTGAAAGTGGGTATATGCAATCCACAAATCTCAAAGTAAGGTCCATGGACTGATATATATATAAAAAATAACCACTAGATCAGCAGCATCTTAAGAATGAAGATACATTTTTGTTTTCCTCCTGGCAGTACATCCCAACATAACCCTAAAATACATGCTTCTACAAATAAAATAGAATATGGACTAGACTTGCAATAAAGTTTTTTTTTTCCTTCTGCTCCCAGGTATCATAGAGCTCCCATGTGGGTTTTTCAACTGTAAATATTTCTAAACAAACAACTGCCTCTTCCTTAAGATATTGCTGTCTGCTTGCTATGAGAACTGCTTGACCACTGATAAACAAAAAAGAAAAATGAACGTGTAACCAGCACAAACCTGGGTAACAACCAACAGAGCAGAGAATCTATTGAGAGTCAGTAGGTCAGAAGTAGTTCCAGGCTGCCAGACATGTTGGAGCATATGTACATGTGTCTATAGCAGAGAGAAAAAAAAAAGTCCATTCTGGAATGTCATGCCCATTATTAAAATATGACCAATCACTACTGCTTGACACTACTATTCCCACCAATCAGAATGCATGGACTGAAAATCTCACTTGCATAAAGCAGCCCGAGACCTGCCCCTTTTGCCTATAATAAGTACCTTCCCCACTGAGAAATCTGAGCACACAGTTCAAGTGCTCCTTGTATCTGTATCCCCTGAACTGCAATCTGAAGCCCTGAATAATACTCCAACTGTAACATAGCTGCTATATTATTGGAGCTGTAAAGCCAGATCTTAAACATGACTACTAAGATACAAGTTGTAATACTCCAGCCACTTCACAAGCTGTAACTTTTTCCATATTATGTTTTATTATGACGTAAAGATGCTTTACAACACAGTATATGATTTAGAGGTATAGGTTCACACTAGTTCAGTATGTTACCATGCCATGCCCACAATCAAAGAGCCAATAATTCTCAGACACAATTCATTCAGCTTCTCTACACTCTTTGCTCCCTAAGCTCTACCATGTCCCTCTATTCCCACAATTCTACACATTTTTAGGATTTATTTTGGTTTAGTTTTGACTGTTCTGCTATTTTCCACATTAGTGTAAACACCCAGCATTTGTCTTTCTCTTTCAGAGTTATTTTAATTAACATAATGCCTTCTAGTTCACCCACATTGTCACAAATGGCAAGATTTAATCTTTTTCATGGCTGAGTAGTATTCTATTGTATTTGGACAGTTACCATGATTGCAGTTGTTGTAACCTGACCAGACTTCAGTATCATGGTTGACACCATGATCTTATTTTTAATTTTTTACTTATAAGATACTTTTTTTATACTTAATATTTTTATTGAGGTACTATATAGGTTACTATATAGGTTTACATATAGTGTAGGTTTTAGGTATATAGTTTCTCCCCTCAGCAACTGTATATAAATTAATATTACACAATGTCTAACACTACGATCTTTTTTAAGATAGCTACTGATATTTTTAATAAGATTCACAGATATTCCTTTATATTTTATTTCATAATTTGGAGGAAACCTCCACTCTCAATCCATTTCAGTTTCTGCATTACATATTTGCTGAAACCATTTTTCTTCCAAGATAAGTTTTCCATATCAAATATAATCCTTTTTATCTGTCTGTATTCTTTAGTACTAGGGTGGCATTTTTTAACTATTAATAAGTAATCATCAACTTTTAGTGGGATGATCTTAAACATGCAGTTCTTTCTAGTGATTTTTATTAAAAAGTATTTACCATAGTACTAGCCTTTGAGTACATTGTATTTAAGTATCTGTGAGGATTATTTTATAAAATTGTCAGTAACTATTGTTTGCTGAGCAATCATTGATTTAGTAAGTCTTATGGTGGGATATGTTATTGTCCATAGAAAAGAACACTTACTATATTTTTACTACATGAAGATGTCTTATACGGCCATTTTCACATTGTCTTAATAACATTATAGCAGAATTGTTAATATAATGAAGATTTATGGCATCCAATGCATTTTATTTCAAATAAAATGACTCAATGAAGTTATAATTAAATATAAAATTGGGGAAATGGAGAAAACGATAGTCAAGGAAGACAAAGTCTATTATTTGTCACCAGACCTACATCCTCTTCTTAATTTCAAATGAAATGTAAAAAAACCATTAAAAATAAGTGGTGTTCTGCTGGTGGAAATGAGAACTGGTCCAACCACTATGGAAAGCTGTATGGCGGTTCCTCAAACTGCTAAACATGGAACTTCCATATGACCCAGCAATACCGCTTTTGGGAATCTACCCAAAGGACACAAAAACACTAATTCAAAAGGATACATGCACCCGTATGTTCATTGCGGCACTGTTCACAATAGCAAAGGTATGGAAGCAGCCCAGATGTCCAAGAATAGATGACTGGATCAAGAAGATGTGGTACATATACAAAATGGAATACTATTCAGCATTCAAAGAAGATAAACACATGCAATTTGCAGCGACATGGATGGAATTAGAGGGGATCATACTCAGCAAAACAAGCCAGAAAGAAAGAGAAAAATATAGAATGGTTTCACTTATAACAGGACTAGAAGGAAACCAAAGAGGAGAGAGACACTCAGTGGGTGGGGCGTTGGGGGGAAGGAGGGTAAGGGCACAAAATGGAGTAGAAAAGAACACAAAGGACCACGGAGATGAATCACGGGTGAATTGGTGGTGGGTTACTCAAGAGGAATACAAAATGTAAAAGATATAAATAACAATAAAATACATAAAAAAAATAAGTGGTGTTGTGTCTGATGGTTATTTCTGGAATTATGCTATTAAAGGTGTATTTAATTTCTTTTGTATAATTCACAGAAATAGTTTGGGACATAGATATACTTATTTTACATGCATAAATTCCCCATGATCTCATATACTAGTAGGAATATTTAATTATTAATAGTTAAACACATATATAATAGGTTTCAGAAATAAAGGACAAAATTACTAAAAATGACTACTATATGATCTTTTCTAGTTCCAAGCACAGTTTTGGAAGGAAGTAATAGTATTAGGTGATTTAGGTGATTTAGGGAAATTATTTGATTTTTCCATTAGAATATGTCTATAGGTGCCAGAAAATGAAGTCATCATATCACTGAAATGACTTCCCTGTGTGCTCACATAGATACATATTTCCTCTCTTTAGATGGAGTAAAGATTTTCTGATTTGAAATTAAAGATGTAGTAATAGAAGGGAGTTAATAATAACTGTGGGGTAGAATCACTGTCTCACATTAATTTTTCTAATTTTTGCTACAGACAGGCAAAATTATGCAACAAGGATATATTGCTTAACCCTGTCATGGAGAATGAGGAGCATGCTATACATTTCATGGGATAAATCTATCAAGTATCTCAAGACCCATAGCAAGGAAACTAACCTATTCTTCTTCAGTATTTTTGAGAGAGCAGATTGATACTGAGAGACTTTCCAATTTATGATATATCCTCTCTCATGGTTTAGAAATTGTAATTTTCATTCTCCATGTATTTGTTGACTATACAAAATTTCTGTCCTCCACTGTCCCCCTGCAATACCAAACTACTTATTTCACTGTAAAATAACTGTAATAGTGGGATAGGGAACACCAAGAATCCATTCCTTCACTAATGTAATGATTAAACTAGCAGAAACTATCAGAATTATTATTTCAGAAGCCTAGAATCCAAGAATCTACTAAAAAACTTAACAAGCACAGAAATGCCTAATGAAGAAAATGACTATTAGATTTTAATAGGGTATTGTGCCATTTTAACATTCCTACACTATCCAGTGAAAATCAGCCCTAGTTCCCTGTAGGGCTTGTTAATGCCAAAGCGGGCTATATAACAGAACTTTCTCAGGACTGTAGAGACAGCTGTTGGCAAAAATATTTAAAAGCCTATTAACTAGGCAAAGTTGTAGATAATAAATGAGTTGGGGCAATCAGCACACTGACTAAATAATCTGAGAAAGAAGAGGTTGGGGAAGGACATGATGGGGTAATAATTTTTAGTTCTGGGACTAAGTATCTCTTTAGTTTTTCCAAGTGAAAATGTAAATATAGCATTAGGGAATCAAGATATTAATGAAGGAGTCATTATCAACTTAGTTTTTAAACTTCTCTTGAATAAATCAAATTGAAACGAGAAAATTCTGGAAAATAGATAACAAAATTGAGTATAATATTCAGAGCAAATATATTATGGAATAAATATTAATGTAGATTTTAAAAAATGTTACTTCAAAAAAATGAGACATTTTAATGGTAGCTTTTAGTAGTGGGATTTCTATAGAAAGAAGACATTTTTTAAAATCTGTCTCAATATAAAGGAAAGAATACAAATTTATAAATTGCTATATGTTCTCAAATATGAACTTTCCTTACATTTCAATTATGTGTCAAAATGGTTCTGAAAGAATGTTTGAAAAATTAAAAAGGTAATTTTATTAGTGATAAAATATAATATCAGTGCATGATGAAATGCATCTATATCCATTATAGTACCATTCATTATTATTTTTTTAGTGAAATACTTCACAAAGGGTAAAAAACAAATGAAGCTAAATATTTGAATACAGTTGAGTATATTTTAAATTATTAGCATGATAAAGAAGAAAAGCAGAGTAGGAGCAGTGTTTGCCTAGATTAGATGTCTTTTGCCCAAATTAATGATAATATAGTGAAATAACTATCAGGCCAATTAATTATGACTGACCGTAGGTAAAATAGTAATCTCATCCTTTAGCAAATGTCTGGACCAGAGTTTGGGAGTAAACTATGAGGTGCAAAGGATGAAATCTCAAGAAAATGAACACATGAGGTAAATAAATTATTAGCCTCTTTCCTTGCAAACTTGTTGAGTATAATAAAGGCACATTATTTCTTCAACAGATTGAAGATAGTCAGTGTAAAGAAAACAAGTAATTTTGTCAGTCCTTTTAGCCCTATTAGTCTTATTATATGGAAGGAACATGGTTTGAAATAATAATATTTGCCCTGTGTGAATATTATTGTTAAAGAACATTGGAAACTATTGCCATAGGGAGTTCTCCCTCTTCTTGCTTCTGTCAAGGAGAGTCAAGCCCCCTTCACAAGAGGACTATATATATAGAATAGGAGGTCATGATGCTCTAATTTTAAGGTTAGTATTTAAAAGCACAAAAAGAAATCGTTCATAAGCTTAGGGAAATTGGAGAAGTATACACCAAGTACTTTTGGTTTTAAAGCTTCTTTTTAGAAAATCAATAAGCAATATCAGGCAATTCTGCACTAAGAAATCTCTAAAGCATTTATAGAATTCTATATCTTTCAATAAAAAGCTTTGATTTTTAAGCCCTTATCCCATCAATGCAATGTATTGATTTTCTTCCTATTGTCCATGATGTCCCTTTGCTTTTATAAGAATATCACTATAGTATGTCCATCAATTCAAGCAAAATCATGGATATACAAACATTTGTTCACAATAATCTTCACTCTGTAAAAAATATAAAAGAAATATGATCTATGTCTTTATATTCTATGGCTACTCTGCATATGTATGACTCATAGAGCACAATGTGGTTGGCCTAATAAGGAAGTCATTATTTTTATTGTTACTCTAGCATCAACAACATCAAGACATAAGAATAAAATAACAAAGAGCCTAGAAAAGACAAATTTATTGCCCTAAGTCCTGCCTTACACTTGTCAGTGACCACAAATGAAGCATTATATAATTTCAAAGCAATATATATTTTTATATATGATTTGAAGAGTTAAGATAATTTTGATTTTTTTTTTAAGATTTGTTTTAGTTATTTATGCATGCAAGAACTGATGAGATGATTCACCAGAGACAGTGGGGAGCAGAAAAGGAAGATCTACTGAAATACATTGCTGAGAGGAGCAGCAGGTGAGACAGGAGAGGTCTGCTTTACCATGTGGGTTAGCTCCTGGCCAAGCATCAAACTCATGCTGCAGTGGCTGGCGACAGCTTGATAGTGCTGAGATTGAACCCCTGCACCACCAGGGGGGCCCCAATTTTGATATTCTTAAGTAAAAAAAGATTTACAAGCCTCTGGTCTAAATCGCCCGTTCACCTTTTATTTTTTCAATAAACCAAGAACCCGGGGCCTACCTGGTGGCATAGGAGTTAAGTCTTAGCTCTGTCATGCCATCACCACTGTAGTGTATGATCCCCAACCAGGGAGCTAACCCACATGACCCAGCAGACCTCTTCTGTCTCGCCCACTGTTCCCTTCAGCGGTATATTTCAGTAGATCTGACTTTCTGCTCCCCACACTGTCTCTGGTGAATCCTCTCACACTCTGCAGACCTCTGAACTACACCACAATTCTTCTATGCATAAATAAATCTTTAAAAAATAAAATAAACTTAGAACCATAGGATAAATTTCTCTGGGACATAGTTATTCTTAAACCACAGTAACCAAGAATTAAGAGGTATTGACTATCCTTTGCCCTACTCCCAACTCACATTTCTGTTTTTGTTCTATTTTCTCATGACCAAACAAAGAAACTAACATAATTAGTTTCTAACTGCCAGAAGCTAAGGACATCTCACTTTTTTAACTGACCATTCTCTCCTCTGTGATATTTTCTAAGAACTTTGGTGACATTTGTTATTTCTTGAAAGAGGTACTGTATGAAGATAAAGAAAGAATATATAGTCACAACCTCAAAATACACTTTTGGCACTTAATGGAATTTTAATTTGTCTACAGGTGTCAACTGAATTATACTTTTTCATATTGGGTTATTTTTATTTATACTTTAACATAATGATTAAATAAATTCAATAATTATAGAATATGCAATATTTTATAGACTTTTCTAATAGCTTCTTAAATATTTTTTATTTGGACATACAGAATTTTTAAAAATATTTTAATTTGAAACCTAAATTTAATCAAAATAAAAGTATATTTTAACATTAATTTTAATTTAAATAGTATAATGATTTAAAACGATAGAAAAACATGAAGTAAAAATTTTCTCATTCAACCAGAAATGATCATTTTTCATGATTTATTTTCTTCACATATGTCTCCTGTATAAATAGTGACAGGCCCTCTAAAGAGGTGATAAAGTTAAAATAAGGTCACTAATTGATGTCTTAATAGACAAAAAAAAAAAAAAATAAGAAACTTAAAAAAGAGACATTGAGGATGCCCAGGTACAGAGCAAATTCATCTGAAGACACAAAGAAAAGCGACCATCTGTAACCAAGAAGAGAGGCCCCATAAGAAGCCAAACTTGCTGACACCTTGATTTTGGATTTCTAATCTGTGCTACTGCTTTGGCAGTCCTATCAAACTAATATAAGCTCATATACAGAACTGAAATCACTGTATTAAAGCCTATAGGCTTGTGAAACTCTAGACTCACACTCTCTTTTTTTCTATCCAGAAAGATTAAGATTCCTATTTTATTTTGTGCTCAGAAAAGTGTTTTATGAAATGTTTATGTTTTAAAAGAACAAAGAGGAAAGAAGGAAGGAAGGAGCAATGGCATTGCTTTAAAAAAAAACTTAAAATGAATAAAGTCAGGCACCTATTAAACAAGATTCTCTTTCATCTGATATATTTGGTCTATTTATAGTGTAGCCCAAAGCCATCTCTTTTCTAATAATGAACACAAGAAAAACTACAAGTTACTCATACACAGGATACAGGACAAGGAGATAGATATATTTCCCTTCCTACTAATAACAATCTATGGAATTTACAGAGACCATCAGAAAGGTAATAAATAGCATGTGACCCTCTGATAGGAATTTGATCAGATGATCAAGCAAGATTTGCCTTTTCAATGATAACCAGTGGTAAACAACTGATATAAAAGAATACCTTATATAATGCTATACTGAATTATGCTAGTCCCTTTCCAACACTTTGAGAACGTGAAGAATTTTCACAGCTACATTTTACAAAAACCTTACGATCTGAAGCAGTGAAGTAGTAGACAAAGGGAAAAACTACTAGCTAAGAATAAAACATTTGAAGTTGGGTTTTTGAGAATATAAACAAACTGAATTTTTGCAATAGTTATTGCTATTTCTCATTTTCTTAATATGTTTCTCAAATGTCATTGCTTAATAATTTAGAACTAAACTTGATAGAGTTAAATTATATGCTAGCAATGTAATACAATGTCTAATTTTACAAAATCAATAATGGTGTAGGCATATTTAAATGAGACTGAATTTCAAGAGATTTGCTTGAGGGAAAATCTTATTTCAACAAAATTGATAAAGACTGTTAGCCTATGTAATATAGTAGATGAGTTTGTGTTATACAATACTAGATCTAGAGACATAAGAAAATACATTATTATTAATATTACAATAGTCCTAAGGCATGTTAATTATATTATTTTGTGCTCCTTCTTAGATGCAATACACATTTTTTTTTATTTTTAAGGTGACAATTATCACTGAGTATGAATCTTATTTTTATCATTTTACAAAGCTGAAATAAGGGTTTCTAATGGAAAATATTTAATTGCAGTGTTATTATTCTAAGTAATTTACTTTTACTTCTTAGCTAGTGGGACAGAATTGTATCAACAGTCTTATATATATATCAGAATATGTACATATTAGAGCTATATGCTGTTTATAGCTCTATATAAAATTTATAGAATATAGAAATTTTCTGAATATAGAAAAAATGTATAGCTCTATAGAAAATTTATCACGACTAGCAATATTTTACATGAAATATTTTTATTTGGTAGATGTTTCATCAAAAGGGCATGACAACAAATTTGAAAATTCAGCATAAAAGAGTTTTGTAGATTGTCTTTTTTTTCCTTAAAGGAATTGTCCAAACCATTAATATGCTAAAATGGATTGGAAATCTACAGGAGGATACTTTTCAATTTTGCTGAAAGTCAAACTGATAATGTTAATGATTTGCAAATGAGATTTTGATTCTTACCTTTTTTATCACATTCAAATGCTTTTATTTAAACACCACCTTCTCCGGAAGGAGCATGAACCTGCCCAACATTTTGTTTCAGACATCAAGACCCCATAAATCTGAGACAATAAATTTTTGTTTTAAGTTACTCAGTTTGGGTCCTTACTATGGCCACCCTAGAAAATAAATTCACTAAACTCACATAAGTAAGATTAAAAAAAATCCCATATTTGATAGAGTTTATGACTCAATACTCAAAGAGTAATCTTCGTTTTCAATGGAAAATAGAAGAAAACAGAAAATAGTAGGAGAGCAATTTGTAGAGCAAGCAATTGATTTGTTTGGCAAAGGTATGTTCATTTAAAGATATTAAGATTATTTTTTTTTTACTCTGGACAGAGTAACCAAAGTATATGAACTTCAATTCAGAAGTTTCAATCTTTTTCCAAGCATTAAACCAGAACACTTGAAGAAATCGATTCTCATATTTTCAATATCTGTCCTTTCCTTTTTGTAACCTATTGTCTTTTGCTGCCTATCAGACAGTGCATCCCAGCCCACCCCTCTTCCTTCACCTTCAACTGGAATCTCACTAATGCTCCCACACCCAAAGTCACATAGCACACACCCTGCAGGTGCCAACTGCACTGTTTTGTCTGTCTGGAAAACCCCACACAACACTCACCGCCCTGGCTCAGTCTGCTGCATCCTCTATGGTGCTCAAAAGAGAGCATTTCTTGGTGGAGAGGCCAGGGTGAAGAGTCCAGCTCTCTTAAAAAGATGCTGGCAGTTGATCTGGATCAGAAAGAAAGAGCAAGGCCTGAGACTTTTTTTTCAGAAAGGCTAATGGAGCAGAGAAACAGGCAGTGTTGGTCTCCTGGAGCAAATTCTAGATACCTCACAACTGCCAGAAGAATAACTGCCTCCAGGGTATGCAATGAAACAGCACCTCCAGAGCTGCTACCTTCACAGGGCCCTTTGGGTCAGAGACACCCCTACACTGTGACTCTAGGGGAATGGTGCCCGGCCATTGCAGTTTCTTGGTAATTAAATTCAACTTCATACTAGCAGATGATTAAACTAACATAACTCCCATAAATTCCTTTAAAAGACTTTCAAAATATTAATCTCTTTACATCATTACACATTTATAAAATTATAAATCACTTCCTGGATTGTTATCTATCATTTACCATGTATGTATGTAAAACTTTTGTTTCAAAACCAAATTGAATTGCAGAGCTGGACTTGTTGGATAAATTTTCATTTACCAACAGAAAACTGTGTTCTAAATAATGAACTCAAAGTGTAAGATTTGCTGTTTTTGTTTATTTCCTGACATTCCTTAAAGATTACATAATAAAAATTAGTGACATATGCTATTTCACTACTTCTGGTGCTCACTTTCAAATGTACTTTAAAAAATTCACAGTGAGGTAAAACTGATGAATTGAGATAACACTTTTATTTTAGGCTGATCTTGCATTATCCTAGTTGCTATTGTTAGATATTCAACCTACTTTCATTGTTAACTTACAGTAGAATGGTCAAAAACATCTAAATTATAATATTTTGGTTCATTTTTAAGCTTCCCATTGTTCTTGTGCTAATCTACTGAATTAATACATTTATTAGGTTTATTCACACATTTCATTTTTCACCATCCAGTGAACGGTTACTCTACATGAAATACATAAACTTTACATACTAAAAATGAAGAATGGCTTTATAAGACATAAGAAAATTGTCACTACAAGGTGGGGGTTGTGAGAGAGAGGAGCAAAGAAGCTAAGGGGACCCAAAGGATTATGTAAGATTACGGGTACTTTGGTGGTGGGTACTGTGTAGTATCTATCTTATTGAGTATATATCTTACTGAGTGTATATCTTATTGAATATGTATCTCAATAAATGTGAATCTATACTGCTAAATCATATACAGTGTTGTAAACCAACATTGCCTCAATAAAAAATAATGCACTTTTTAAAAAAAGAAAATTTTGTTCAAATAATTAGCTATTCCAGATTTCTTGGAATTTACTACCCTAAAAAAAATCAATATAGATGATATTTACAGCACCTTTGTTCTTTATACTGAAGAAGGAGCTATCCAATTTTTTTGTTATTTAGCAACTTTCCACAGCTTAATAAACAATAAGCCCCAAATGTTATTTAAATAATCTTACTTCTAAGATCAAGGAAGGAAGGAGAGTATCTTTGTTATTTTTCCAGAACCATAAGTCCAAATTCTTTTCTATGAAAAGGTCACAGAAACGTTACCAGTACAAAGATGATACATTATTAAGCTTCAGTCTTCTGCCACTAATCATTCTGATATAAAATGTGACCAGAAATTTTCCATGAGCTTTCATGATATTGGGATTGGCATTTAAGACTGCGGCTGTACAAGTGAGATTTATGGCAAAAATAATTCCCCATCTCGGCCTCTCTTATCTTGCAACTGATTTTTAACAGTAACATGTTATTTAACCTCATATATTATAAAAAGCATTATCCAGCATTATAGAACATACTTTTGGTCCTCAATGGTCTCATATTGCTTAAAATGAGGGGTCTGAAATTATAGACTCTTAGCACACAATCTACTGGGAAAATTGACCAGAGTGTGAGGTAAGGGATACGGTAATCTTAAAATGCCAGCTCCACTACTATTGTTTCTTGCTCACTTCTCTTCTATTCACTTAATTTATTGGTTACATTTTCTCAATCTTCTACATAATACTTTGTAAAACTGCCTATTTTAATTCACCTCCTCATCTTGTTCTAAACTGCTCAGAGATATAATTTTAGCTCCTTTCACTTCAGTGTAGATTAGAAACCTTTGACTCTGAAAAGAGAGCCTGTCCTGATGATTTAGGAATGACCTGGAGGACTTCCAGAATGTGATGCATCTGCTATGCCACAGACCTATCTCTTCCTCTGAATGCTAATGCTTTAGCTGAAACCAGAAAATGGGAAGCTTAAGGTATTAAGCATAGCGTTTTAAGAAACAGAAGATAATGAACCACAGAATAGAGAAAAGCCTAATTCCTGTGGGCAATCAATAGCCTGCCCAGTCCTCTTTCAGGAGCTAGATAAGTTAAACCAATAGTCTTTGGAAATGAATTGATATTATGGAGAGAAGTACAACTATTTTACCACTCTGTACACAATGAACCTGGGTAATGATGTAATCTAAAGAGAACAAGATAACTCAGTAGAAAAAATTGTGGGGAGGAGAATAGAGGATGAGAGTAATATTTATAAATATTGACTCTATAAGGATGGTATAATGAACAGCTAAGTCGGAGATGTGTAGAGCCTACACCTTGAAAGAGGAGATAGGCTAGAATTGTAATTGAATTTAATAGTCATTTCCCCATCTCATCTTATTGGCAGAAAACTGTATTTCATTCCTACATAGATTTTTTTTTTCTTTACCAGGGAGCTTGGGATATAAATACTAATGATTTGGATGCTGTTAAAATATTGTTGTACTCTTTGACAATAGTGTTAATAGTCTAGATACAGTGAGTGAATTTAAAAAAGTGTCTTCCAAAGTGATGGCTGATTAATAATGCTCACTGTTTTTGAGCAAGTTGTGTTAGGTTTGCTATTTATTATATATCATATCAATAATTCATCTTTCTCTTTTTTATTTTTATTTATTTATTTTTTTTTGCCAACACACTGAATTTTTATTTTTTTTTATTTTTTTTATAATATATTTTTATTGTTATTTATGTCTTTTACATTTTGCATTCCCCTTGGGTAGCCCACCACCAATTCACCCGTGATCCATCTCCATGGTCCCTTGTGTTCTTTTCTATTCCATTTTGTGCCCTTTCCCTTCCCTCCCTCCCGCTCCTTCCCCCCCCCCCCCCCCCCCCCCCCCC
>PVIJ01020300.1:0-21129 GCA_004024925.1 Scalopus aquaticus | reverse complement strand
GTGTGTGTGTGTATGTGTATGCATATGTATGTATGTATGTATGTATGTATTATATAATGAGAAGATGAAAATTAAAATAAATGGTAACTTGAGTCCTCAGGGGAATACTACATCACACAGCAAATCTCCAGAAACTAATCACAAAGACATGGAGATCTTTTCTTCCTATAGACACAGAGTTCATATTGCTATGATAAAGAAAATCAAATAAATGGGAGAAAACACTGAAAAGCGAATCAAAGATATACAAGAAAATACTGAAAAGCAAATGACTGTCCTGAGAAAATTAATGAACAAAAGATAGAAATTAAAGCTTAAAAAAAAGAAAACAACAGAGATCCAGGATGTGAAAATATCAGTAGAGGAGATAAAAATCTCTGGAGAAAGCCTTGGAATTAGAACAGACCAAACAGAATATCAAATCAGTGAACTTAAAGATGATAATGGACAAAGAAGTCAAGTGGAACAAGAAAAAAATATAAAGAAAAAAATTAAGAAACATACTAAAAATTATCCCACTTTATGAGAAAAAGCATGGAAGAATAATGCAGAGCACATAAAAGGAACAGAGAAGGGAACAGAAGATTTATTTAAAGAAATGACAGAAGAAATCTTACCAAATCTGGAGAAAGAATCAAATAGGCAAGCCCATGAGGTTAAAGGAACATTTAGTTACCTAAAAATAATAAGACATACAAGACGTACAATAGTGAATCTTCCAAGAGTTCATTACACAGAAAGAATATTGAAGCTAGCTAGGGTGAAGAAGCAAGTAACCCATAAAGAAACCCAGACAGGCTTAAAATGGACTTCTCTGAAGAAACATTATGAACTAGGAATGAATGGATGATATGATCAAAATATTTAAAGATAAAGACTGCTACCCACGAATACACTATTCTGCAAGGCTCTCCTTCAGATATAAGGAAGAAAAGCCATCTCAGACATACAGAAGCTAAAGTGGTTTGCAAACACCAGACCATCCATCCAAGAAATGTTGAAATGTGCTTTCATATGCTTCTATTGCTTCTATACATAAAATGAATAGAAAAAGATCCACAAAAAACTGAACAAAGGAATAGCTAAAACCACAAAATTAAGGACAATATGGCAGTAGCATGACTAAGTGGGATCTATTCCAGGGATTCAACAGTGGTTCAACATCTCAAAATAAATCATACATCAGTGAAATTCACTACATCAATGAAAGGAAAGATAAAAATCATATGATCATGTCAATAGATGTATATACAGAATTTGGTAACACTCAGCATCCATTTACTTGAAATATTGGGGGGTAGATTGAACATACCTTAACATAATGAAGGCTATATATGATAAAACCACAGCTGATATGATTCTCAATGGTGAAAAACTGAAATCTGTTCCACTAAACTCTAACATAAGGATGTCCACTTACACTAAAATTTAACATAATATTGGAAGTCCTAGGTAGAGGAATTAGGCAAGAGAAGGATTGAAAAAGAATTCAAATAGGGAAAAAGGAAGTAAAGCTATCATTATTTGCAGAGAAGGACGGAGAAATACACATAAATCCTAAGTATTCCTCTAAAAACTAATTGAAATGAAAAATCAATTAAGCAAAATACCATGTTACAAAATCAGTATACAAAAATCAGTTGCCTCCGTATACTCAAACAAGGAGGTAGAAGAGAAGGAAATCATAAAACAATCCCATTTGCAATTATATAAAAAAAATTAAATACCTATGAGTGAACTTAACAGAGGTATATAGAGCTATACAATGAAAACTACAAAAAAAAAAACACAAAATGAGAAGATATTCATGGAAGAATTAACATTGTCAAGGAGGCCTTCACATTGATAAAATGAAAGAACTCTTTCCTGTCACCCTGAAAGCAACAAGAAAGACTGTCCATATTGGCCTGAGTCCTAAATTTAGGAGGGGGAAATTGTCCCCTAAATTCAAAACAAGTATTTTGAGTTTGAATTATATATACAGCAAAATATGAGAAAATTCAAGTCAACATTAGGAACATGTAGTCCTCTGTGTTTGTTTTGAAGAATTCCTGCCAGTAACCAAATCAAAATTCTCTGGAAAGGCTTAACCTCCACCTAAATCGTAGAAGATTCTGATAGAAAAAACCTGGTTGAATATGATCTCAGAATGTTGATAAATAAAACAAGAAAAACAAACATGGAACCATCTTGAGTCTGGATAATAACCCTTGCCTAGAGACCAATGACGTTCAAGTTCCAGGCCTATGAAGGTGACCAGGAATGTTGAGGCAAAAACAGACTCGTAGACATGCAACGAGAAAATACAAAACTACACTGGCAAGCCACACCCAGGATTAAAATTTGACCAATCACCATTTAACAAACTTACTACCAATCAAAACTGCACTGACAAAAAGAAAACCTCATTGGCATAAAGTGGACCTAGCCCTGCCCTTTTGGCCTAGATAAGCACCCTCCACCCAGAGTTCCTTCAATTTAGTTCAAGTGATCCTTATATTTTTTAAATCATTTTTAAATTTTTATTCATATCTTTTATTGTGTATTCCCCATCGATTACCCACCACTAATTCGCCTGTGAACCATCACCATAGTCTCTTGTGCTCTTTTCTCCCCCATTTTGAGTGCTTTCCCTCCCCTTCCCTTGCTGAATGTCTCTTATTTGATTCTCCTATATTATAAGTGAAACCATTCCATGTTTTTCTCTTTCTTTCTGGCTTATTTCGCTGAGCATGATCCCTTCTAGGCCTATCCATGTTGCTGTGATTGCATGTGCTTATCTGTTTTGAATGCTGAATAGTATTCCACTATGTATATGTACCACATCTTCTTAATCCAATCATCTATTTTTGGGCATCTGGGTTGTTTCCATATCCTAGCTATTGTGAATAATGCTGCAATAAACATAAGGGTGCGTGTATCTTTTTGGATTAATGTTTTTGTGTCCTTTGGGTAGATTCCCAGAAGTGGTATTACTGGGTCATATGGAAGCTCCATTTTTAGCAATTTTAGGAACCGCCATACAGCTTTTCATAGTGGTTGGATCAGTTTGCATTCCCACCAGCAGTGTAAGAGGGTTCCTTTTTCTGCACACCCTCGCCAACATTTGGTGTTCCCTGTTTTTTTAATAAGTGCCTTTCTTGCTGGTGTAAGGTGGTATCTCATTGTGGTTTTTATTTGCATTTCCCTGATTATAAAGGATGTTGAACACTTTTTTCATGTGCCTATTGGTCATTTGCTCTTCTTCTTTGGAGAAGTGTCGTTTAAGTTCTTCTGCCCATTTTTTGACTGGATTATTTGCTTTATTTTTGTTGAGTCATGTGAGTTCTTTGTAGATTTTTGTGATAAGTCCCTTATCCATTGTATGGAGTGCAAAATTTTTTTCTCAGTCAGTAGGCTGTTTCTTTGTTTTGGTTAATGTCTCTTTTGCTGTACAGAAGCTTTTTAGTTTGATGTATTCCCAGCTGTTTATCTTTTTCTTCACTATCTTTGCTTTTGGGTTGTGTCCTTAAAAATGTTACTAAGATGTACGTCATGCATTGTTTTGCCTGTTTTCTTTTGTATATTTTATGGTTTCAGGTCTTATGTCCAAGTCTCTAATCCATTTTGAAATGGTTTTCATGCATGGTGTGAGGTATTAGTCTAGATTCATTTTTCTGCATGTAGTCGTCCAGTTTTCCCAGCACCATTTGTTGAACAAACTGTCCTTGTTCCATTGCATATTCTTTGCACCTTTATCAAAGATTAATTGTCCATATATACGTGGGTTGATTTCTGGGTTCTCTATTTGATTCCATTGATCTGTGTGTCTATTTTTGTTCCAGTACCATGCAGTTTTAATTATTATGGCTTTGTAGTATGGTTTGAAGTCTGGGAGGGTGATACCTCCATTCTCCTTTTTGGTCAGGAGAGCTTTGGCTATTCGAGGTTTTTTTTGTGAGTGTGATTCCATATGAACTTCATCAGTATTCCTTCAATCTCTTTGAAGAATAGCATTGAATCTGTAAATTGCTCTAGGTAGCATGGCCATTTTGATAACGGTAATTCTCCCTATCCATGAGCAGGGGATGTCTTTCCATTTCTTTGTGTCTTTCTATTTCTTTTAATAATGTTTTATAGTTTTCTTGGTATAGATCCTTTGTTTCTTTTGTTAGGTTTATTCCCAGGTATTTAATTTTTTTTTGTTTGTTTCAATTGTAAAAGGGGTGGTTTTCCTGATTTCCTCTTCTTCGGATTGATTGTTTGCATATAGGAAGGCTACTGATTTTTATGTGTTGATTTTGTATCCTGCTACTTTACTAAATTGATTGATTATTTTGATTAGTGTTCTGTGGAGTTGTTAGGGTTCTCTATGTATATTATGTCATCTGCAAATAGTGATAACTTTACTTCTTCTTTCCCTACTTGGATTCCTTGTATGCCTTTCTCTTGTCTTATTGCTCTGGCTAGGACTTCCAATATTATATTGAAAAGCAGTGGTGACAGTGGACATCCTTGTCTTGTTCCAGATTTCAGGGGAAAGACTTTCAAGTTTTCACCATTGAGAATGATATTGGCTGTGGGTTTGTCACATATGGTCTTTATCATGTTGAGGTATGTTCCTTCTATCCCTAGATTTTTGAGGACTTTCATCATAAATGGGTGTTGGACTTTGTCAAATGCTTTCTCAGCATCTACTGATATGATCATATGTTTTTTTATTTTTCTTTTTGTTGATGTGTTGGATTACATCAATTGATTTTCTGATATTGAACCATCCTTGTGCCCCTGGAATAAATCCCACTTGGTCATGGTGAATTGTCTTTTTGATGCATCGTTGAATTATATTAGCTAAAATCTTATTGAGGACTTTTGCCTCCATAATTCATTAGAGATATTGGCCTGTAGTTTTCTTTTTTGTGTTGTCCTTGTTCGGTTTTGGTATCAGTGTGATGTTCGCGTCATAGAATGTCTTTGATAGTATCCCTTCCTTTTCAATTTTTTGAGAGTTTGTGTAAGATAGGCACTAGTTCATTTCTAAACATTTGGTAGAATTCATTTATGAATCCATCTGGTCCTGGGTTTTTGTTTTTGGGGAGTGTTTTAATTACTGCTTCTATTTCACTGCTTGTACTTGGCCTGTTTAGGTGCTCTGTGTCTTCTTTATCTAGTTTTGGATGATTATATCGTTCTAGGAATTTGTCCATCTCTTCCAGATTGTTAAATTTGTTTCCATAGTAATCTCTGACTATTCTTTTGATTTCTCCTGAGTCTGTTGTAATTTCTCCTTTTCCATTTATGATCCTATTTATTTGTGTTTTCTCCTGTCTTTTTTTTTGTGAGTCTGGCTAACGGTTTGTCTATTTTGTTTATTTTTTCAAAGAACCAACTTTTGGTTTCATTGATCTTTTGCATTGTTGTTTTTTTTTGTTTGTTTGTTTCTATCTCATTAATTTCTGCTTTGATATTTATTATTTCCTTACTTCTATTAGTTTTGGGGTTTTGTTGTTGTTATTGTTCCTTTTCTAATTCTTCAAGATGAGAGATTACGTTGTTTCTTTGAGTAGTTTCTTGTTCTTGATGTGGACCTGTATTGCTATATACTTTCCTCTTATTACTGCTTTTGCTGTGTCCCATACATTCTGGAAAGTGGTGTCCTCATTGTCATTCAATTCAAAGTATTTTTTAATTTCTTCTTTGATCTCCTCATTAACCCAGTGGTTTTCCAGTAGTGTGGATTTCAGTCTCCATGCAGAGGGTGGGTTCCTTGTTTTCTTGTCATGGTTTATTTCTAGTTTAATGCCTTTATGATCAGAGAAGATAGCTGGGATGATTTTGATCTTGATGAATCTGTTGATATTTGTCTTATGGCTCAATATGTGATCAATTCTGGAGAATGATCCATGTGCACCAGAGAAAAATGTGTACTCGGATTTTTTGGGGTGCAGCGTCCTGTAGATGTCTATTAAGTCCATGAGGTCTAGGTCTTTGTTTAGGACTCTAATGTCCTTGTTTATTTTTTGTTTAGTTGATCTGTCCATTGGTGACCGTGCAGTGTTGAAGTCTCCTACTATATATGTATTCTCTCTAATGTCTGTTTTCATAGCTGATAATAATTGTCTTATATATTTTGGTGCTCCTTCATTTGGTGCATATATGTTTATGAGTGTTATATCTTCCTGATGCATTGTACCCTTAATTATTATGTAGTGTCCATCTATGTCTCTTTTTACCGTTTTTAGATTGAATTCTATTTCATCTGAGATAAGTATTGCTGTTCCTGCCTTCTTTTTTGGTCCATTTGCTTGTAGGATTGTTTTCCAACCTTTTATTTTCAGTCTGTGCTTATCTTTTGTAGTTAAATGGGTTTCCTGGAGGCAGCAGAAAGTTGGATTTTGTTTTTTTATCCAGCCTAGTACTCTGTGTCTTTTTATTGATGAGTGTAGACCATTTACATTTAAGGTTAATATTGACACGTTGGAGTCTGTTTTTGCCATTTTGTTTATCTTTTCTGTGATTGCATTATTTGCTTTATTCTGATCTTCTTAGTCATTCCTCTGCTGGTTTGGGCTTTAAGACTTCTTGGAGTATATTTTGGAGTTGGAGGTTAGTGGTAATGAATTTCTGGAGATTCTGTTTGTCTGAGAAGGTCCTTATTTTTTCTTTGTAGAGGAAGAGAGCTTTGTGGGATAAAGTATTCTTGATTGGCATTTGTTGATTTGGAGTTTTTTGATTATGTCAGTCCATTCTCTTCTTGCCCATAGTGTTTCTTTGGAGAAGTCTGTTGTCAGCCTGATTGGTTTTCCTTTATAGATTAGCTGTTTCTTCCCTCTTGTTAGCTTCATTATTTTTTCTTTGTTTTGCACCCTTGAGAGCTTAACTATTATATGTCTTGCTGTGGGATTCCTTTCATTATGATAGTATGGTGTTCTTCTAGCTTCTTGTATGTCCATTTTCACATCTTTCCTTGTGTTTGGGAAGTTCTCCTCGATTATCTGCTTGAACAGTTCCTCAGTTCCTTGGTCCTTCTCACCTTCAGGGATTCCTATGACTCTTATATTTCCTTTTCTCATAGTGTCAGAGAGTTCTCGAAGCCTTTTCTCATTCCTTTTCCCTCGTGCTTCTTTTTCCTTCTCTTTATTGGTTCTTTTTATGTCTTTTTTTTCGAGAATACTGATTTGGTCTTCCATTTCATTGATTCTGCTTTAGTTGCTTCTCTATGAGTTCTTTAGCTCTTCCAACAATCCTTTAATGCCGTACATTTCCTTCATTTCTTTCTTTAGGGACTCAATTTCCTTCTTCAATTCCCTAATTATATTTCCCATATCCCTCTTTTCCTTTTCATCTTCTTCATGGTTTTTAATCTTGACACTTTTAAATTCCCTGTCTGATAGGCGTTGTAGTTCTTCCGTGACATCATTGTTGGGTTCTGGTAGCTGATTTTCTTTTTGTGGTGTGATCTTCCCTCAAGGGTATATTTGGTTAATTGTAGTTTTCTTTCTCCCTGTTATTTGTTTTCTGATTTGTTCTAGGGGTTGGGCCACTGTGTCACTGCTGTCAGAAGGCATCTCTTCGGTGTGCTCCTACTGGGATGTCAGGAACTGGTGGACAGTTCTAGCCTGGCACTGTTACGCTGGACTTATACTGCAGAAAATTCCCTCCTTTGTCTCAGCTCCCAGCGGGGAGGGCAGGGGCTTCAGAAGATGGCGCAGGGGGGTGAATTCTCCCTGTTTCTGGGGTTACTCTTGCTGTTGGGGTCCCTTGTATCCTCAGTGGCTCTCAGAGGCTCTCAGAGACAACCGTTGGCTGGGAACGCACTTTCCCCCTCACCTTACATTGCAGAGATTTCCCTCTCTCATCTCAGGTTGGAGAGGGAGAGCAGGGACTTCAGAAGATGGCATAGGTGTAGGGGTGAACTCCCACTGGTGGGGTCCTCTGTATCTGTTTCTTTCCTCAGTGGATCACAGGGACAACTGCCAGCCAGGGATGCAGTTTCCCCCTCACCTTATAGCACAGAGACTTCCCTCTCTCTTCTCTCAGCTCCCAGAGGGGAGGGAGGGGGCTTCAGAAATTGGCACAGGGGCCAGGCAGACTATCCCCATTTCTGGGGTTACTCTCACTGGTGGGGTTCCTCCTATCTGATCTCTTCCTCAGTGGTGTGTGGGGATAGTCAACGGCCAGGCATGAATTTCCCCCTCACCTTATAGTGCAGAAACTTCCCTCTTTTGTCTCAGTTCCCAGAAGGGAGGGGAGGGGGTTCAGAAGTCTCCTTAGATTTATATCCCTTGAACTACTGTCCTGAAGCCCTAATAATTGTCTGCTGTCATAAGTAAACTGACACACTGCTATAATACTAGAGCTGTAAAACAAAAGATGTAATACTACTGCTAAAACAGGAGAGCTGCAAAACTTCTACTTCTACTGTGACACATGAGTTATAAAACTCCAATGCTAACCACTGCTCAGTTGTAACTAGGTTGCTCTAACTTGACAGGAACTTGGCATAATGGTCTACAATGTACACTGACAAACCTTTAGAAAAAGGCTTCAACATGAATTGCATTGTTGTTATTTCACATCCAGTTCATTGATCATGATCTGAAATGACTGGAGCAAGAGGGTTTGGGGTTGGGTGTAATGCTAAGACTAGTACATCTCTTTGTGAAGCACCTCCATGACGAGGGATGATTTGCTTTCTTGTGTTGTGGAGTCTTTACAATGCAGGTACACATGATAATTGACAATTCAATGGATTTTTTTATGTTAATTGGCTTTTAAGTGTTATATATTATATAACATTTACTTCATATTTAATCTGAATCATTTCTTTAGGCAGTGCTGGCATATTAGGGAATGTCTTTTTGTAGAAGGAAATATACAGCAAATTAACTATACTGTTACTAGGTCATTTGTATAATGAAAATGGTTAGAATTTAGTGACTATGATGTTTACATGGCCACTGGTCTCAAATCATTAACATATGTTGCACATTTTAATAAAGTGCTCAATAGTGAAAATTAGATGTGGTTGGATTAGCAGTGTGTTGGATGAGAAGCACTTTGTATAATACCAAGTTGTATTTTCATGTGACAAAGAGCTTTATGCAGCACCTGAAAAGCTAGAAAAATGATTGATTGAAAAACTAGAAAATGGTGCTGAGGTTAGATGAACCAAGAAGTTCCAAAAAGTGTTGTTATCAAATAGTAATATATGAGTTGAACATGCTAATTAAAAAAAACAGGAAAAGTTGTACTTTCAATTGACTATGACCTCACTGGCTTCAATCAGTTGTTACTGTTATTGGGGCTTATGTCAGTTAGAAAGTGAGCATGGAAGGTGCATAGAGAGTGAGCAGTCCTGTAACAAATCAAATAGCTAAAAGGAAATGTGTTTCTATCTAGTCAGAGACAAAAGTTTTATACCCAGAACTCTCAAGGTAAGTAAATCAAGACTCACAAATAATGTTCATGCCTAGATCTGAAGAAAAACAAACTAGGAATTTCTTTACTATTAAAAAAGAAAATCTAGTATAATGATGTCATGTCTATTACACCATCTAGAACTTGTTGACAAGAATTTGCATACAAAATTGAAGGCTGTTTAGTCTCCTGCAAAGAGCATGATAAATTTCCTAGGAGGATAGTTTCTAAATCATCAGCATCTCTTATTGATTCTTTTGAAGAAATTATTACCAAACACATTCCTTTTATTTCTAAACCAGATTGTGCTAGCTTTCCCATGGTCAGATGCTTACTTCATTTCTAGAACATATAAACATATGAGCCATTTTCTTTACCTCTAAAATATTAATAGAGTCAATGACTTATAAATTAATGAATTAATGCTTGACCCCCCTTAAGTGTGATTCTAAGAACAGTGAAACTCTTAGACCTCACTTGTTTGTAGGAGCGTAGTAATAGTTCATACTAAATTTATCTAGTTTTAAAAATAAGCTGCCTATTCGTAGGTAATTTTTCTAACGTGGCTTTCTAAAGGAGAGGTATTAGGAAGCACAGAAACAACTATCTGAAATGACGATGTGTTATTAAAATTTGAGTGTCTGTGAGAGCTTTTTATGACAAATAAATGGATACTGGATCTATCTGTCTGTCCATCTCTCTGTCTAATCTATCTTTCTTAACCTGACTAGTAGCCATACAAGTCAATGATACTAACACTTAATAGAGATGATGGTGTTGCAAAATGTTTTTTATGCCATTGCATGGTGTTTAAGAGCAAAGATTCTTTAGCCAGATGGCCTGGATCAGAACATTAGTTTTACTAAATACTGTGTTTGTGACCATGGGCAAGTTTTTTAACCTCTCTTGTGTTTTCTCCCCCATTATGAAAAGGCAGTAATAAGAGGGTCTATTGCAGAAGGTAGAGATGAGTTTTCCAGAAAAGTGACTATTTGTAAAGCACTAACTGACTAATGGTAAACACCTTAAAAATGTCTGGTAAATGAACAACTTAGAATCATTTTCACATGGAGAAGAGAGTGATAGAAATTGTTGCTCTATTGGTTCTGCATATTTGATTGAGTTGATTTCCATCTTTTACTCACCAAAACAAAGGCCAGTGACCACTTAAATGTGACTGATAAGCACTTCAGACATTCTTATTTTTTTCAGATTATGGAATAAAGCTGCAGCATAAAAGTCATCACGTTTGTATATTTTTAAATGCATGTTTCCTTGAATTGTTTATATGTTCTGAAACTGAAAGCTTAAATCAATTTCTTTCATGTACCGAATATGGAATAACTTAAAGAATTTTAAAATATAGCATAAAGAACTAACCTACTGCACACTTTATTTATAAAATGTGTGAAATTATAATTTAAGAAAAAATTTAAGGAATGTAAACTGAAAGAAACAAAAGAAAAGGAATCCCATTTCATTACTCAGAGATCGACAAAGTAACTCTAATATATATGTGTGTATATATATATATTAGATATATATCTACTATATATCTATATTAGATTAGATATATATCTCATATATCTATTATATATCTAATTATATATAATATATATCTAATATATTAATTATATATGATTAGATATATTATATATCTAATATATATTATATATTATATATCTAATTAGATGTATATAGATATATTATATATCTAATATATCTATATATATCTAATATACATCTAATTAGATTATAATATATAGATATATATATAGATATATATCTAATATAGATAATATATATATTAGATAGATAGATTATATAGATATAATAGATATATAGATATATATATCTATAATATATACATATATTCCAATATCTATCTATCTACTTATCTATTGATCTAAAGATAGTTACTATTATTTCACAAGATTATGAAGAATAAAGTACCATGGTTTGCTATTTGCAAGTTGGACATCCAGGAAAGGTAGAGGTTTAGTCCCATCTGAGTCTGAAGGTCTGGACAGAAGCAGTCTTGGTGTTAGTCCTAGTCTAAATGCAGGAGGAGACCAATGTCCCACCTCAACAGTCAGGCAAAGAAAGCAAATTCTCTCGTCCTTCTTTTTGTTCTACTCAGGAACTCTGCACATGGATGAAGGACATCCATATTGGGGAGGGCAATTTGCTTCACTTGGATTACCTATTCAAATGCCAATATCACCCAGAAATGTCCTGTCAAGTGCAAACAAAAACAATGTTTAACCAAGTATTTTTAACCATGGGCTTTCCATGATCCAGTCAAGCTGACACTTACCAGTCAAGCTGGTAGTCTCACCTACCACAGTTCTAGTAGATCTCTGAAATGGAAATTAATTGTTCTTTTATTAATTTCCAATGGATTTTATATGTTTATTTTGCCACTTAAGTCTTTCTAGCTTACATTATACAAATATTTTTTATTTCATTATGTTCTAAAGTCCTTGAAGGTAGAATTTTTTTTTTATTATGCATTTTTATTTCTATGTACTAAACATAGGAAATATCTAAATGATATGTTTATTTCTATCTGTGTAGAGAAATTTTGATAATTCATATAAATAAAAATAATAAAAGACATAAAAATAAACATCAAATGGGATTCCCTACATTGAAAATTTAAACAATTTAAATAAATCAATTGTCAAATAAGGTAAATAAATCACAGAATTTATACCCTACAATATATTAACCAGAAACGCAAAACATTTTGTCAATTTAAGTTAGAGTAAAATTGATAGCAAATGAACATACATAACACATTTTTAGTGAAACATGTATATTTACTCCCTGAATGGCAATTAATATTTATTATTTTATATATATTAACTTGAAAATAGTTTTATATTATATTGAAAAGTTTTAAATCATATATATTATATATGTATATATACATTAACTTTGGATTATATTTAAATTATATATAGTTTTAAATTATATCTATAGAATATAGAGATCTATATCATATATCAGCCACTTACTAATAATCCATAACACTTTTGCAAATATGAGAAATATATGTATCCATTTAACTTCAAAACAGAATTTAATTATTTATTGTTAGTTTTCTACAACTGCCAGAACAAAGTACTGCAAATTGAGTGCTTAAAACAACAGAAATATATTCTCTCATAGCCTCAACTACAAGTTTAAAATCAAGGTGTTGCCAGAACCGTGTTCTCTCTGAATACTCTAGTGGATACTATTTCTATTGCTTTCTCTTATCTTCTGCTATTAAAATCAGCCCTTAGACTTAATTTGTGGCTACATCACCAGCATTTCCACCCTTGCCATCATACAGTGTCTATTTGTCTCTTCTCTTCTTAGAAGAACCCCTTATTGGATTAAGGACCCACCCTATTCCAAAATGACTTCATTTACATGAATTAGATCTGTAGACTCTATTGCCAAAAAGATACCAGATTCACAGATATTGAGGTATAGCACTAGAACGTATCTTTTACAGGAAGGCACAATTCAGCCCATAACAATAACATATGTGGTCTCAGTCAGTTTCTATTTAGGAAAAAAATGTTTAAAATTGTAGTTGGCACAAACATTCTGGTAAAAATTATCATTTTGCCCTTATGGAATATTGCTTAAGGTAACTATTTAACTCTGATTCTGTTTCTTCACAAATAACTTGTACTGACACTAGTACTCTAGGAAAAGGTTTTAGGGATGATTTAATGAAAAATATATCCAGCAGAGTGCTAGGGTCATAGTAAATACAAAGTAAAATTTATATTTATCGTTTTTTTGGCCATTGCTGTAACTGCTTTGAATTTCACCCAAATTCCATCGAATAGTTTCATCCAGGGTCTAATACAACATCACATGAATTTACAGAGGTAATGTGATATATACTTTTTGATCAAGCTATTTGGAAAATTTGATCAGAATTCAGTAACACTGATAAATTTAGGGCCTCCCAGGTGGCGCAGGAGTTGAAGTCTCAGTCCTATCAAGCTATTGCCAGCCACTGAGGCATGAGTTCGATCCCTGGCCTGGGAGCTAACCCACATTGCAAGGTAGACCTCTCCTGCCTTGCTCGCTCCTCCCCTCAGCAGTGTATTTCAGTAGATCTGCCTGTTCTGCTTCCCACTATGTCACTGTGAATTTTCTCAACACCCCCCCCCAACCTCTGGCCTACAATCATTTCTTGCATGCATAAACAAAATAAAATCTTAAAAAAAAAAACCTGACACATTTAGAACTAAACCAAAATCTCTGCTAGATACATAGATAATAGGTAGGTAGGAGATACATAGATAGATACACATATAATTTAATATGGCATCAATAATATGTTATTTTATCCTCTGCTAAATTTCTTATAGTTAGTAGACTAAAATGCATTATGAAACTTTGAAGTGTTGTGAAGTAATAGTATATAGTAGTTCCCAAATTAATCTTTCATGGACCAAATTTTTATTTCATAACTTGGGAAAGTTATGTTTCTTAGAACATGAATTAATAATGTATATGAATAATAAATGATATTAAAAATAAGCAAGAAATTTAAATACAGTAATGTGCCAAATTACATATATATATTATTGAACAATTTAACCTATTAGATATACACTTTTAGTGTTAATAGATTTTTAAAATTCATCTATTATAGTATTCAGGATGAAAATTTAGGAATTACTTTTAGAAATTTTTCTGAAATTATTTGCCTTTTTCTTTTTTTAAATTGAGGTAATGTTGTTTTACATCATTGTTTGTATTTTTGGAGCAGAGGGTACACCCTTCATGTGTTATTACCATAGTTTACCTCCACCAAAGCATCAGCAGTCTATCACCATATTCAAATTAAAATGCACAAACAAAATGCTTTGGTTAGAAGACTAACATTGTCAAGATGTCAGTTCTTCCCTACTTGATCTACAGATACAACTAATATCAAATAAAATCCCAGCAAATCATTTTGACAAAGTGATTTTAAATCACTAATTTATTAAGTTATTTATTTAGAGGAAAGACTTAGAACAGTAAACACAAAGAACAGCAAAGATTAAAGCTGGAGAACAGAGACTACCTAACTTCAGGACTTAGTATAAAGCTAAGTTTTCTTAGCTATGCTTATGATATAGTTATATACTTACTATAAATAGGAGAGTGTGGCACTGGTGAAAAAATTAGACAAAGAGGTCAACAGAACAGAATAAAGAGCTCAGAATTACACCCACCTAAATATCAATATTATGAACTGATTTTTGATTATGAATCAAAGACACTGCAATAGAGTAAGAGTATCTTTTCAACAAATGTTAGTAGAAGAACTGGACTTTCATATGGAAAAACAAATATAGACACAGATGTTACACCTTTCATGAATATTAACTCAAATTGGATTACAGATCTAATTCTAAGACTCTAAACTGTAAAAGTCCTAGTAGAAAACATGGAAGAAAATCTAGATAACATAAAACATAAATACAATACAAAACACCTAATTCAAATGAGAAATAATTGATAATAGTAGATGAGCTGGACTCCATCAATATTCAATATATTTGTTCTATAAAGACAGTGCAAAGGACACTGAAAACCAGGAGAAAATTTTTACAGAAGACAGCTAAAAAGTTATGCTCTCCATTATGTACAAAAAACTCTTAACATTTAACAATGAGGAGATATGTCATTTTTAGCTAGAAAGGTAAATGATTTGTTGTTATATCAAAAGTATTGGTGTGTGAGAGTGAAAAAGATGATACTTCAGAGAGTAGCAATATTCATTTTCTCATATATAACATAGTCTTGACCATATTGATAACCGAAGGGTAAAAATTTAGGGAATTAAGCTTGAATGTCCTTGATTATTCCATTAATATAGAGAGAATCATGTATCAAAAATGAAAGGACAAATAGTATTGGAAGCTTAAGAGTTTGAGAGGAGTGGAAAAAATTTGGACAAGTTAATACTAGATAATCCCCAGTAGTACTACTATTTTTACTCTAGTTTGATAATGGGAAATTTGCCAGGCTGTAACAAAGGAAATTCCATATTATGATTTAGTAGATACTCTTATGTTGGCTTTGGTGCCACTTTGCTTTCTATATAGTCTGTCAACATTCATACCATCTTATATTAGTGCAGTGTGTCAGACATACAATTGCACTCACTATGGAAACCAAGATTTCTCATGAGAATGAACATTAGGATGACAACAATGTTGGATACATATACCCACACAAGAACTTTTTTGAGTTTTCCCTTTTTCTTCTTTGGCTAAGACAAGAAAATGCAAACATAAAGCCTAAGGGGTTTTGGTTTTTATTTTTGTTATTTGTTTGAACCTGAATATAAGTTTGCTTCTATTTTTTTATGCTGTTGTTATTTAATATAACTATTTTTCTTTTTACAGTGTAGCAAATCTTAACAACATGATGAAAGCATGGATGGGAAGCATTGTTTTTACATTTTTAATGTTATTTTGGCTTAAAGATTCTGTGTGGAAAAAAAACTCAAAGGAAAATTTATGTCTATGCCCACATACAACAAGAAAGTTCTACTAAGTAATTAAAGTCCAGTCTCTGGTTGGAGTCTGTGTGTGTGTGTAAACCGCAGAGATAATATAAAAATGGTCTTTTGGGCATCCTCTGAGACAGAGGATGTTCAATCAGATTCCAAGAACTCAAGAACATGTGTTTTACAAGAGAGAAAGCCAAAAACACAAACTTTCCTGTAAGAACTACAAATACCATATGGAAAATTGATCCCATAAACAATGAAGAAAAACATTATAAAGAAATGACTTTTAAATCCCACTAGACCAGTTAAAGGATAGCGTCCACTCTTTTATAATAATTTTAGGAAAAAAATGAACTAAAGAGGAAATTTAGATTTTAAGTACCACATCTCATTCTCTTAGCAAACTTCATCTTATTATTTGCAAAAAAAAAAAAAAAAAGTTTTCAAGAGAGACATCATTACTTGTACTTGTTTCTGTCTCATATGCTATTTGAGATGAGTTTTCTATTTTACTTCAAATAAATCTGTAGAGTGGTGGCAAATTTATGTGGTTTAAGTTGTAAGGAGTCTCCCAAACTATAGGGAGACCAGAGTGGCTACAGTTTCCATATTGGGGAAGTTATTTATTAATTTATTTTTAATTTTTTAAAAAGATTTATTTATTTATGCATACAAGCTGGGGTGCAGGCCAGAGGCATGGTGCGGTGAGAAGGTTCATCAGAGACAGAGCAGGGAGCAGAACAAGAACAGGCAGATCTACCGAAATACACTGCTGAGGGGAGCAGCGGGCAAGGCAGGAGAGATGTACTGTGCCATATGGGAATCTCCCTGGCCGGGCATCAAACTCGCGCCACAGCTGCCAACAGCTCCACAGGCTGTTCTTAACCCGTTGCGCCACCAGGGAGGTCAAGAAGTGATTTATTTATTTTATTTGTAAAATCAGTAAGGTGGAACAGAATTCAATGGTGAGATAAATCATAATTAGCATAAATTTCAAGCTTAAACATAATTATTGTTTTTTTACTATTATTTCCAAATGAAACAGAAATATCATTTTTATCAAATTTTGTGTTTTTACAAGGCCTGATGCTTTCTTTTGATTTTTAATATTTAAAATATTCACTTTAGTCTATTTAAGCAAACTCTTATGCTTAAATGCATAAGCATAATCTTATGCCTGATGTAGTCTCAAGCCTATTCTAACCATCCACCCTATGAATGTATTAATGTCAAGCTTCTTACTCTTTGGATCCTGTGCAAATATGATGATCCTCCAGTGTCTAGGTAAAACATGTTTGCACCAATATTTCTCTGCCTTTTATTTCCCTCTCCATTTATAGCAATGCCTAAATATATATATTCAGTTACACTTAATATAGCCATTATATTTAAATGTGAATTTTCATTTAGGAGACAGCATATTGAATTAAGTATTGTCCAGTTTAAAAACTTGACTTCTGGGGTCTCCCTCCTTTCCAAATTCTAGTTGATGTTCTATTTCAGAAACTATAGGGATCCTAGTCTGAACATTTAGTAAGTATAATACTGTTCTTTGCTTATTTTACAAAACAAGATAAGGCTGGGATCCTGCCTTTATACAAAACATCTCTGGTCAACTGCCCAATGTCTTTAAATTACAGAATTAAGGTTTGGAGGACTTTTTGGTCAAAATTTCTGCTAATAAAACTGCTATTCTAACAATAAAAAAATGATTAAATGCTCAAATAAAAAAAATCCTCATTAAAAAAACCCCTGGTATTCCCAGGTATCGTGTGTGTGTGTGTGTGTGTGTGTGTGTGTGTGTGTGTGTGTGTGTGTGTGAGATAACCTTTTCCCTTTGGGAGTTTAACAGGTTGACGTTAATTATTTTTTAAATGATACAATTTTAGTACTAGCCATACAAATGTAGTGGGAAAGAAGAAAACATGGCTAATTAGAAGTTTGAGTAGCTACATTCTGAAAATTCACCTTAGATTACACTGTCAAGACCAGTTAATGACTTTGATGGAGATGATCTATACATTTCTTTAATTTCAAATTTAGTGGAATAATTTGAATTGAATAAAAACTGTATATACATATATTTTAATATAAGGAACTCAAATCCTAATTCAATAGAGGATTTTTTGTCTGATTACACTGGTCAACAAGTTTTTACAAATGTCATGTTACTGATATAAAATTAGTCATTTCCTATCAATTTGTATGTGCTCAACACCAATATGACAGTCAAATTCTAATTTTGGCTCTAGTTTTTTTGGTAATCTGCAGTAAATTGATGTTTACATCACGAAATGCATGCCAATAGTAACAGGCCTATGGTTAATACCTGTAAAAAATCAAGCTATAGACTACTTAGATTTCCTCGCTTGTCTCTTGTACAGCTGTTCAGGAATAGAATAAATGGAAGATGGTTTCCACTGTGCAAAAGCACAGCCTTAAGACTCAGTTTTGAAGAGTCTAGAAAATAGTCTCCATTCTTGTGGGTCATGAGTGATTTCTAAGGAATTCATGAGGCCCTCAAAATCGGAACAGAATACCAGAGTACTTTCCTTTCTGAAGAAAGGCTCCAACTGCTGGTGGTGCTTTCAATATAAAGTAATTGTGATATCTTCTAGAAGATTCCATTGTTGGAATCTTGATTCTAGCAATTCTGCCTTGTTCTTGGATAAGTCCAAATCATGGAGCAGGTCATTTAGTTCTTCCTGTGTTAGTCTGTGTGGGGTTGATGATGCAACACAGTGAAAATCTGGATCACTACAGGCTGACAGAACAGGAGAAGAACAGGTCGGCTCACCCTTGTCCTCATCAGATGAATAAGAGAATCTTCTGCTGGAGGTTCTGGAATAGGAAGTCCCTCACCATGTGGAAATGCTCTCAATGCAGAGGGAATGTTTGGGTAGCCTATTCTCAACTTCTTTTGCTTCGTTATTCTGCCAGAAAGAGGAGGAACCAAGCAGAAGGAATAGTCTTTTATGTGGTTGCTTGGGGACTGCCAACAGCATTGATGGTCTTTTGCCATTTCACCACTGTGAAAACTGTGTAGTACATGTAGCACAGCATATATGCGGGGCCCAAGACTTGTCTTGGTCACCAACCTTGCATCCAAAGTCAAGATGATAGGCCTTCTTCACTTGAGAAGTGATACTTTTCTTCTGGATGGCAAATGTCACATCTCCACAAATAGAGCAGAAATTGTCTACGCTATTAATGCACTTTCGAGGCATTACTGTTCTATATTGTGCCTAAATAGATAAAATAACAATAGTTCTATGGAACAGTAGCTTCAACTGTCTCGCACAAAGTCTGAAATATTTTCAATGTTCAACCTTTGCGACAGGGCTTTTTATAGGGCACTGCTAACATAAGCTTACTTCAGCAGCCACCTGGTAGTAGTATTTCTTTTTTTTTTCTAATATATATTTTTATTGTTATTTATATCTTTTACATTTTGTATTCCCTTTGGGTAACCCACCACCAATTTACCCGTGATCCATCTCCATGGTCCCTTGTGTTCTTTTCTACTCCATTTTGTGCCCTTATCCTCCCCCTCCCCCAACCTGCACAAGTGTCTCTCCTAGTTGGTTTCCCTATAGTCTTGCTATAAGTGAAACCATTTGGTATTTTTCTCTTTCTTTCTGGCTTGTTTCACTGAGTATGATCCCCTCTAATTCCATCCATGTCACTGCAAATTGCATGTGTTTATCTTCTTTGAGTGCTGAATAGTATAACATTGTGTATATGTACCACATCTTCTTGATCCAGTCATCTATTTTTGGACATCTGGGTTGCTTCCATACCTTTGCTATTGTGAACAGTGCCACAATGAACATACGGGTGCATGTATCCTTTTGGATTAGTGTTTTTGTTTCCTTTGGGTAGATTCCCAAAAGTGGTATTGCTGGGTCATATGGAAGCACTATGTTTAGTAGTTTCAGGAATCGCCATGCAGCTTTCCATAGTGGTTGGACCAATTCACATTCCCATTAGCAGTGTAGAAGAGTTCCTTTTTCTCCACATCCTTTCCAGCATTTGTTGTTGCCTGTATTTTTAATGTGTGCCATCCTCTCAGGTGTGAGGCGGTATCTCATACTGATGATGTAGTGACCAGCTTTGTCTTTTTTTACCTTCTAAAGTTTGAAGTCTATTTTATCTGATATAAGTATAGCTGTTCCTACCTTCTTTCTTGGTCCATTTGCTTGTAGGATTGTTTTCCATCCTTTAACTATTAATCTCTGTTTATCTTTGGCAATTAAATGAGTTTCTTGTAGACAGCAAAAGGTTGGGTTTTGTTTTTTGATCCATCCTGCTATGATGTATCTTATAATTGGTGTGTTTAGTCCATTTACATTTAGAGTTAATATTGATATACTGTCATCCATATTTTTTGTTTATTTGTTTACCCTTCTGTGTTTCTAATGCTTATCTTATTCTGTGTTTTCTGGCCTCTCTTCTGTTGGTTATGTCTTCATGACTTCTAGTATTCTTTGGAGTGGGGGTTTGGTAGTGATGAAAATCTGTAGTTTTTGTTTGTCAGATAAGGTCCCTATTTTTTCTTCATAGAGGAATGAGAGCTTTCCAGGGTAGAGCATTCTTGGTTGACATTTGTTGGCATGTAGTGTGTTATATGTGTCCCTCCAATCTCTTCTTGCCTGTAGTGTTTCTTCTGAGAAATCTGATGTCAACCTGATTGGCTTTCCTTTATAGGTTATTTGTTTCTTTGCCCTCATCATTTTCAATATATTTTCCTTGTCCTGAATACTCGATAGTTTCACTATCATACGTCTTGCTGCTTTTTTTCTTTCGTTGTAATAATATGGAGATCATCTGGCTTCCTGTATGTCAATTTTTGTTTCCTTTTTCATGTTTGGGAAGTTCTCTTCAGTTATCTCCTTGAGAAGTTTCTCCTTTCCTTTGTCTCTCTCCTCTCCTTCTGGGATTCCTATGATTCTGATGTTTCCTTTTTTCATGGTGTCAGATAGTTCTCGAAGCTTTTCCTCATTCTTTTCCTTTGTTTTTCTCTTTCCTTTTCTGTCTTGATTCTGTTAGTATCTTTATCTTCCAGAATGCTTATTCTTCCCTGCATATCTTTTAATTCACTTTTCTGGCTTTCCCTGGATTTCTTTAGCTCCCTACTAATGTTTTTAAATCTTCCATTTCCTTCAATTTCTTCTTTATGGATTCGTTCTCATTCCTCAGGTCTTTTAAAT
>PVIJ01020299.1:0-12569 GCA_004024925.1 Scalopus aquaticus | reverse complement strand
ACCATTCTTCCTCTTACTGATTGGATCTTTACTATATGTTGGACACTCTGCTGGGTACTTTGTGTAATTTTCTCGTTTAATTCTTCACTCTCAGGGTAGATTGTTCATTATTTTGAGCTTACAGATGAGGAAACTGCCACTCAGAGATGTCAGGTGTCCAGGACCCTGCAGTTAGTAAGGGCTGGGGCTTGCACTCATGGCTGCAGGTCCTATGAAAGCCCTTGCCTGCCCTTAAGTCCTGCCCAAGCTGGGCTTGGCTGTGCGCCTCCCCTGAACTTGTCCTGCTTACTGTTTCTACTGTATCCTTGTGGATGCTAGTTTTCCTTTCTGGATCCTGCTCTTAGCAGCCTAACCCGAGGCTGCTAACCTGTCTGCTCATTTTACCCTAGCTTGATCCATTCCTCTCCTCCACAGCACTTACAGCCTTAACTGTCCCATGGGACTTAATTTTGTTTGTACTTTTTTGATGTCCAATGTTGCATGTGCTGTGGTTTTATAAAGCGCTAGCAGTTTCCCCCTTTGTATCTTTAACTGAAATGCTTAAGAATGGGCCACAGTAGTTGCTATATATCATTTCTTGAGTTGATTTTGGAATATACATTGATGTGCTACAAAGAGCTTCTCATTTTCCACAGAAACAGGAAATTCTGGATCTCTTTTCTTCAGTACTCTATGAATGTGTTACCCAGGAGACCCCAGAGATGTTGCCTGCATACATAGCAATGGACCAGGTATAGTTCAAAAAGCCTATTCCAATTCTGATGAGATTTATTCTCTATTTTAAATAGTGTACTGAACAGTTAGGTAAAATTCCCAGCCTATCTATATCTTTAGTTCCTCACTACCTTTTAGAAATTAAAAAAAGGAAACCCTGTCAAAGTTGAGAGCTCTATATATATCAAAAAACTTGAATTTATGATGAAATGAGTGCCCCTTGGTGAACTGCCTTACTGTAGGGTTCCCATTTTTCTCCTTTTCTCCTTTTCCCCTGAGTAGGAGAGGAGGAGAATATCCCCTCCCTTTCTTCTCTGGCATCTTTCATAGTCTCACACCTCCCTCCTGACAAAGTGTCATCTTGGAAAATACTATGCAGTAAGTGAACAAGCAGTACCCTGGTGATGACAGTAATTTGCAGTTATACTTGCGTGATGAAGCTTGTAAGGAATTATAGTATCGGTATGGAGGAATTGAAAAGGAGTAGGAGTTTATTAAAAAAAAATTTAATGTTACTACTTTTTAAAAAGCCTAAAAGGGACAGTACAGAAAATAGTGCTTAACAGTTTTTCTAGGGGATACTTTTGGTAGCTAGTAATACATATGGCTTTTTAATGTGTCATATCTTTTAGATCCAGATGTGCCATTAAGCTATGCTAGAAGTTTTCAGGTGAGGCTAAAATTAATCTGATGAATCATAAAAACATCTTCAAATCCCATTCCATATCTGCTATGTCAGAATTTCTGGGATGAAATCCAGGATCTATAGTTTCAAACAACTCTTCAAGTGAATATGATACAGTGAGTTCATAGATAAGCATTTGGAACTCTGCTGAAAGCCAAAGGAAATAACTTCTAGTGGCAGAGTAATCTCTAATGGTAAACTGAAGGGGAAAATATATTTAGCGGAGAATAATTCCAAAAACTTGAAAAATAATACCAAGTTAAATAATATTCTTAATTACAATATTCTCAATTACAAGGTCAGTGCCAACAAAATCAAGTCGGCCTACAGTGCCATTATTGTCTGTTATTCAACTTTTTTTGATTGGAAAGTTGGAATGTATGATGTACACTGGTACTGCTTCTCAAACACACTTTCAATACAGCAGCTAAGTATTGAGTTGTGTTTTTCAGTTGCTGTCTGAGGAGAAATAAGTTCTCTTTTCAAATTCTGAGCCTTTGCACTTTGCAGTCATGGACAGATATCTGTCGAGCAACCCCTCTGCTTGCAGATTTGGTAACTTTGCAAATGGGTCCAAAGAGCAATGTTATCAGTAGAACTGTTTTTGCCTTCCGACTCCTGGGATCCCTATCTTGATTCTTGTCATGTCATTGTACCCCATTTGGGTTTCCCAGTACTGACTAGCTGTGGACCTTTTTGATCTTCAATTTTTAGATCCATTTAGCCAAGAATGTGCTCATTTGCCTTTTACTGTTGGTGTTTTACTTTTTCTATTGAAGAGAGAGGGTCATGTATTTGTACACAGTGAAAAGCTCCTGCATGGGGCAGACTGCATCAAAACAGGAATGGGTTTCCTTCTGCCCTTTATTAATCTTAGGGGCCAAGTTAAAAAAAAATGCTCTACAGTACATGTCTGAGGAAGGAACAATTAGAGTAATTTCACGCATTTGTTAATGGATTGCTTTCCCTCTTTTCAAGGCTATTAGAAGACTTGGAAGAAGAGAAATGTCAGAGACATCTGAACTTTGGCAGATAAAGTTGGTATTAGAATTTTTCAGCTCCAGAAGCCACCAGGAACGACTGCAGAGCCACCCAAAGCGAGGACTCTTTATGAACTCTGAATTCCTCCCTGTTGTAAAATGCACTATTGATAATGCCCTGGACCAGTGGCTGCAAGGTAAGAATAGCATTGTGCTCCTTATAAATTTTTATTTTTATTTTTTTTTCACTATTGAGATGGGATCTTTGGTCAAAATTTTTTTCCCTACCATCATTCCTTTGTGTCTCCTGTCCCTTTCCTTACCCCCTTACCCCCAACCTCAGAGCCCTCGGATCTTTATGAATGTCTGCTAGTTTTTGAAAGTGTTTTTCATTGTCAAATTGTCTGTTAAATAAATGTCCAGTATTTGTTTTTATTATTCTGACTTACCTTACTGTGTATAATTCTCAAATTCCCTCCATTTTGTTGAAAATGGTTGTATTTCATCCTTTCTTGTGGCTCTGCGGTGTGTGTCTACCACATCTTGATCCATTTGACCTAAAAGGAGATTTAGGCTGCTTCCATGCCCCAGCTTCTGTTTTTATTTTTTAAATAAAAATATTTTTCATTAGTCTCCAGGTAATTTTAATTTTTGCTTTGATTTTCTCTTTTATCCAATTGCTATTAAGCAGCCTGTTGCTTAATCTCCAAGTATTCATAGTTTTTCCTATTTTTTTTCCTCATAGTTGATTTCTAGATTTATAGTGTTGTGGTAAGAGAAAGTACTAGACAGTTTCTTTATCTTGTGGTTTTATTAACAGTTGACTTGTTTCCCAAGATATTGCCATTTTTTTTTAAAGACTTTATTTATGCATACAAAAACTGGAGTGTAGGACAGAGGTTTGGGGGGGTGAGAGGATTCATCAGAGACAGAGTCGGGAGTAGAACAGACAGATTTACTGAAATATACTGCAGAGGGGAGCATCGGGCAAGATAGGAGAGGTCTGTTTTGACATGTGGGTTAGCTCCCTGACCAGGGATCAAACTCATGTTGCAGTGGGTGGCGATAGTTTGAGAGTGCTGAGACTTAACCCCTTTCACTACCAGGGAGGACCCCATATGGCCTATTCTTCAAAATATTCCAATTATAGCCTTGAAGAAAATATGTATACAGCAGTTTTCGAGTGAAATGAATTCTCAATGGAAAATTAATAAAAAGAAGGCAATCCTTGTGCCTCTCAGTTCTGTAATCAGTTGGCTCATCTACTGTTTCTCTCACAGCTGGGGGCGATGTGTGTGTGCATGCCTACCTCAGTGGACAGCCCTTTGAGGAATCGCAACTGAGCATGCTGGCCTGCTTCCTCGTCTACCACTCAGTGCCAGCTGCACGGCACCTGTCATCCATAGGGTTAGAAGGTAATTGTATCTCTAAGTTCTCTTTCAGTACCTGTCTTACTGACTCACTTCTGTTTTCCGTTTCTTGATAGGAAGAATTTTTATTGGGCTGTTTTCTCTTGTTAAGTTTTGTCTTCGTTTATGTTTGGGTGTTACTACTGAAAACTTCTGGGAAAAAAATCTGAATTTTACATGTGCATAAACTTTTCTTTATGTTCAGAAAAGGATGAATTCTTCATAGAACCCTAGATACCAATATATACTAATAAACAATAAATGTTTATATTAATCTTTCTGTTAGTTTTTATTAAAATTATTTTTATTTTCTGGGTTTTTAGTTTGAATTTTTTAAAATTACATAATCTTAATTTCTATTATTATAAAGATTTAAAGTGAGCAGATACCTAATTTTATATATCTTTGAATGTTTGTGTAGTAGAGAGTTAAAAATATTAACATGTAACTCTATTTCTCAGAATATGGAATCAGATTGGACAAAACTTATTATCCAATAAGCTGACTATAAAAAATAGCTAATTGTAAGCATCTATATCACTATTAAATCACTGCCTCTTAATTGAGATTGAAAAATATTTTTTAAGCAGGGTGATGGTTGCTTCATTTAATCATTTAAAGGTTAATGTCATTCTTAGTTTATTGCTGTTTTGAAAACCGCAGATAAAAAAGCATCGTCTAGAGACTTATAGTTATGGCCATGATAGAATTGCTTGTCTTGGACTCACTCTTCCATAAAAAAAAATGTAAAAGCTAGGCAAACTATGTAAAACATCTGTTTAAAGGAATTGGTAGCAGCATGCTGGCAGGACTTGATTGAGAGGCAGCAATCCCAGAAAGAAGGGAAGCACAATCAGGAAACTCCATATTTACTCTGATGTCCCCCCAAAGGCGTTTGCCAGTTCATAGCACAAAAAAGCAGAGTGCTAACAAAAAGCAGCAGTGCTACTGGGAAGAGGTGCCAGAGGTTGGGTTAATGATTGCTCAAGAGCTTAGGTCTTAAGAAGTAAGATCTCCCACATAGGAGGTAACAATAGGAATAATAACTAAAAAATGTGGATGTGCTTTTCCCTTGAGGCATTTACCAATTTTTACCCTGCACATATACAGGGTTAGACTTCAGAGAATCTAGTAGAAGCCAAAAGGCTAAAAGTTTGAGCAAGTTTCAGTTACAGCATAGTGAAAATGAGACAAAGGGCAGAGTTCAAGGCCTGCCAAGGTGAAGAGGCTCTGGTGTGCTTTCCTGACATTCAAGTGAAACAATAGCTGGAACCAGCCCTATGAATAAAGGTAAAATATAAATAATGAGGTCTAAATGGCCTCAAGTGGAACTGAGATCTACTTGCCTGTTAGAAGAATATTTAACTTTTTAGGAGGAACAAAACATATGGAGAACCTCTACAACTTTAAATTGATAGTATTCAGTGTTGAATAAAAAGTTATAAGATATGAGAAAAAAGGAAAGAAATAGACTTTATGTGATCCAGATATTGGAGTTACCAAGAGTTGAATTAAGATAACTATGACTGCTATTTCCAAGAAAATACAGAGAATTGCACCAGAAATCTGGACTCAGTAAAAGTTAAATAGAAATTCTGGAACTGAAAATAATGAGCTGAAAAGTCAATTCCAGCTGCCCCCGGTCAGATGTTAGAATTAATAGACATTAAAAGAATTACAGTAACTTTATTCCATACTTCAAAACATAAAGAGACATAGAAGATATAAAAAAAGTATAATTGAATTTTTGTACATGAAAACTCCAGTGTCTTAGATAAATAACATTCTGAATGAGATTAATGACAGGTTAAATATTGCAGAATAAAATATTAGTGAGCTTGAGGATGTAGCAATATAAACTAGTGAAAATGAAATGCAAAAGTTGTGTGAGGTGGGAATGGAAGCAAAAAGGACTGTGAAGCTTAGTAAAATGTTTAGGTGATAAGCTTTCCCACTTCCCTTTAGAGCAGTGGTTCTTGCTTGGCAGGACATCAGAATCACCCAGGCGGCTTTGAAAACTCCAGATGCCTATATTGCACTGCACAGGAATTAGAATTGGAATCTCTGGAATAGGGATTGAAACCATTGCTTCTTAAAGGATATTGGATAAAATTAACTTCTTTGTTACTCACTTTGAGCCTGTATCTTTTTCTCAGGCTGAGTATTGAGTGCATGGACTCTGCACTATAACTAACGGTTGACAGGCACATTCATTACTTATATTTATAAAATATTGAATTAAGCAATATTAATGGTTCACATGTAGTTACAAGTCACTTCCTGAAGAATGGATACATTTAATTTTGTATATCAAAACATTTTATAGTGCATTTGGGAAATACATAGTTGAAGTATTACCTTTGGTGAATTGTATTTGAAGGGAAGAAATGCCAGGTTTAAACCTGATTGTATGAAGCTTCCTTGAAAGGGAATGGATGACTGAATTTCTTTGGAATATAACCTTTTTTTTCCATTTTCATTTTTTTAGGGAGCACAAGCTTTGCTGAACTCCTCTTCAAATTTAAACAGCTGAAAATGCCAGTGCGAGCTTTGCTAAGATTGGCTCCTTTGCTTCTTGGAAATCCACAGCCAATGGTGATGTGATCCCATCTGGTGGTAACCTATGCTGCGAACTGACGACTGCACAGAACCCTGACTAGCAATGAAGCTAGAGAAGCATTTATAAGTTTTATAATAGAACGAGGGGGAAATGAGCTGTGCAAAC
Source organism: Scalopus aquaticus (assembly GCA_004024925.1). Classification (NCBI taxonomy): domain Eukaryota; kingdom Metazoa; phylum Chordata; class Mammalia; order Eulipotyphla; family Talpidae; genus Scalopus; species Scalopus aquaticus. The sequence continues at coordinate 6,056 of PVIJ01020299.1, read as the reverse complement.
CTCACTGTATTTTAAAGTCAGTGTTTTCAATAGTCCAGAGACTCTTGTTGTTGTCAACATTAGCATTATATGATCTATAAAAGGAAGTTAAAATTTACTTTTGTAAATAAAGTTTTTTGTTTTGTTTTCAAAACTCTTGTTTGCTTTAGTTGGGGCTTCAGAGAATAGAGTAGTGGGAACTGGATGGACATTGGTTTTTAAAGACTTTCTGCTACAGCGATTCAGGTGAATGACTTTATGAAAGGTTTTCAAAGAAGCTCTGTCATAAAGTCTTACTTTCTGCAGCAACAAAAGGGCTTGTAAAAGCGTTTCCTAAGATGTTTTGTTTGTACTTCTGTGGCAATCCCAGATATCCTCAGAGTGTGATCACATTAAACAGATTTGTATTCTAATGAGGAGTTGCCTGGCAGGAAGCCTGCTCTAAATAGAGGTAATTGGAAACTTGTACTACAGAGAGGTCTTTTGAAATTGTATTTTAAAATGCAAGACAGTTCATTTCCATGATTCAGAGACTGTATCAGGGGTTACTGCACTTAGGCAATGAAAGACTGATATGAAGGTGAAGCTTCAGTACAGGAGGAAGAGGGTGCCCTCCTGTCCGGTCTCTGACGTGTGTCCAGTGTCTCTGGAACAGCCAGGAGACCATGAGCTGGTAGAAGTTGCAAGATCTAACCAATGATTGCACATTTGACAACCTGAATTGTGGTGGTTTAGCTTTAAAAATAAAAATTAAAGGAAATGGAAATGTTTCCATTGAGATTTAGGCAAAAACCTATGTGGTATTTGCTTCGGAGAAGAGATTATATTTATAAGACATCTAGAAGCACAGTGTTTGTCTGAACTCAGTATTCCACCTGCGTGACGGCCCCAGTGCCCTTCCCCGCGTGTGAAGATAGGCGAGTTGTGGCTGACCAGGAGGCCAGAATGTGCTTCCCTTCGTAGTCGTTTTTCTTCTGATTAAGTGTAAAGAAAAAAAAAAAACCAAAACAGGATTCTGGAAATTCCATTTGAATTAAGATTAAAGAACTCAGGATCTGGGCAACTGTTGCTATTTTCACTCTCAGTTGTTTACGACTTGGATCCTTTTCTCTGATTTAAGAATGACTTGAGAGAGTTATTTATATACAGATGCGCTCTCATACATGGTGCGGGAACAGTCATTAGAATTTTGTCAACAAAAGCAAAAATCAGGCTGTATGAGAAAGAGCAGATAAGATGGCAGGCAGTGTGGAAACAGTATTGTTTTTACATGGAGCAAAGGGCATCTTCTGGGCAGTCTTCTCTTAAGCAAACATGCTAGGTTTGTCAAATCAACTCCAGCTACCTAGGGTTCTCAAAAACCCGAGAGTGTGATTCTCACCATCCTGAATATGTCAACCTCAGAGTCATGGCAAAGGAAGAGCTAAAGAAAAACATCTGGCTCTTAGGAGCCTTGCCCAGAAGTGGCACAGGTCTTGCAGTTATGGCCTGTTGGCAGGAGGTAGTCAAAGTGCTCCACCTCACAAAAGTACCCTCTTTGTGTCCATGAGGGTAGAAAAACCAGACACCAGGGGGTAATAGTGCCTGTCAGAGTGTGGTTCCTAACTTACTGCTAATTCCTACACCTGTCATTTCTACTTACACAAATAGAAATGCATATCCATTGCTTCCATTAATGGGCATAACTAAAGAAACAGTATAGTAGCACACAGACACACACACCAACTCAGAGAGGTTAATTCCCTGCTGGGTGTTGACGTCTGTGCTCCTTCCTTGAGTGTCTTATAAAGGAATGAACACATGAACTTGCCTGCAGCTCTGAAGCTCAGCAGGAGGAGACCATTGGGTTAAGCCCTAGAGACCTCCCCCTTTGCTCCTTAATCTTGATTAATGCAACTTTCTCACCCTTTCTTAGAAACCAACCAACTTTATGGTTAAGGTCCTGTCACAGCTCAGAGGATCTCCTGACATCCCAGAGGAAGGAAGGAGGAAGGTCACCCATCTCTCAACTTGATCAGTGTGTAAACCCATTTGGTGGGAGGCCACATGCCTGCTGTGCAGACAGGCCAGTGTGTGGGCGTCAGGATTTGGAGTTAAAGCCAGCGCATGTAGGAGCTGAGGCAGGAATTGCCATAGAAATGGCTGTGTGTTGGTTCTGAGGAATGCCTGTGCCACTCAAATGAGGGACAGAGGCCAAAGCTCGGAGAGGATAAGCTGGATGAAACTAAAGTCCGTGGGCCAACATGAGATCCAAACCAGGAAGACTTTGTTGCCGTTCTTAAAGGTGTGGAGGCCTCTTCTGGGATCCCCCGATCCTAATACGAAATTTTGTGCAAAAAGCTTCACTGCATGGAGATTCTTTTCGATTAAACTATGAGAGAAAGGGCAGGATTTGGTCACCCCTGTACCCCCAATGTCTGATTTTCAACCAGTGGTAGAAGAAAGCTGAGGTGAGGTGGGAGAAGTGGCTGCTCTAGAAGATGTTCCTGGGGCCCCAGGCCGCTGTCAGCACTTGCCCACCCTGAAGTTGCCCATGCTGTGTTGCAGAGAAGTCTTTTTGATAAAAGGCCCTCAAACTATACCCTTAATTCTTGCATGTGGACAGGAGGGACTTGCCTGCTCCCCTCCTCTTGATTTGCTCCATCTTAGGTCCTTGAGTGAAAGTGAGGCTGGGATGAGGAGGAGGGGACTGCCCAGAGGTTTGGACCCTCAGGAGAACCCCTCTATTGGGCAGCTGTGTGAAACTCATGGAAGATCCTGTAGGCGCCACCTGGGCCTGCCCCTCATTCTAAGCTGACACTCCTGGCTGGCCTGGGGTGTTCCACCTCCCAACATAACAAGTCCAGGCCCCAAACCACACTGTTTTTACCCTGTGGCTGGCCCATCACTGCTTTTCTTTCTAACCCAATAGACACTCAGGAGGAGGTAGGTAAAATGTTAAGTTAGAAGGACATTGCACCAGGCATAATTTATGAACACCTTGAACAAGTAGACAATTCTTATTTCTTCATGAATCTTTGGAAAACCCAAGGCCTCTGTGTAATTTCTTATGATGAAACTAATTGTATCAACCCATGTATTGTCATCTTGGTCACATGACAGCAATCTTAGAATTATTTTTTCTAGAAATAGTTCTTCTTATGTCCTATTATAAAATGAAATAGGAAATTTAGAAAAATTTTATAATAAAATCAATGAAAATCTATAAATCATTTCTGCTGCTTTTACTCCAATACTTAGGTGTGAGACATGTGGCCATGTCTTTGTTGCCATGGAGCCGTCACTAGCCTTCTAATCAGGTTCCCTGTGGTGGGAAGCTGTGAGCACGTGCTTTCAGAACCGGGATGTGCTGGGACACGAACCACATGTTCACGATTCTGGGGGACCCATCACAGGAGCAGCAGTTGGAAACTAGTTAGAGCCACTGGGGCTCCTGTCATTTGTCTTGTGTTCACTTCAGTGCAAATCTGTCACTTATCAAGAATGTTTAAAGTTTGCACATAACATTTCAGAGATGAAAAAGATAATTTGATCCAATGAAAATGTGGGTAAATGCTCAGAAACTGAAGGAAGAATCATCAGCATCCCTATTTGCATTCTCTGCCTCTGGAGCTCTAGAGAAGATGACTGCCTACCCTCACTAGAAAGTTCTGCAAATTTTCAGAAGAAGGTGTGGGTGCTCTCGTGTCTCCTTGCTCTAAACTCCCTCTCTGCTGCACAAGATCATTTGTGGGTCATCTCACCGTTCCCTGGGCCTGGACTGGATGTTAATTCAGCATCTCCACCCCCTGCTCTTCTTCCTTCCTCAACCATTTTTCCCAGTTGGGGCCAGGTCAGGTCAGAGTGCGCTGATGGAAGGAGTCTGTGGGATATACCCATGTGACTGGGATGAAGAAGCAGCAAAGCCCTTCCTCTCCTGAGCAGTTACAGGCAGACAGAAGGGCAGACGGCACACCCCTAGCTGCAGGGAGCTAGTACCAGCTGGGACAGGAGGTTTGCAGAGGTTTCTCCATCTTCTGCTCCAAGTAACCCACCCCCCCACATCTGCTAATGTACATCAATACCCTCCCTGGTTGGGCTCTTGAGCAACTCAGATGTGAATTCAGTCTCATCCTCAAGTTCCACAAAACCACTCATCACACCTCCCCTTGGCTTTGATATGGAATTTCTAGTCCCTTTGTTATCTCTGCTGAACTCCCAGTGCTTTTTACTTTCCTTTTCAGAGGGTTATCAAATTCTTAGTTGTTCTCTGAAACTGCAAATCTTTCTTTTTTCTTGCAATCTCATAGTCCTTGTACCCACTCACCTGAAAGGTGCCAGCCTCAGAGCTGCTGTGATAGTGGCCACCCAAGAAGCCTCAGGTTTCTCCCCAACAGCCCCGTGGACCCACAGACCCAAGCCAGAAGCTTGGTCCTTGAGCAACTGGAATGATGTGGGCGTGGCCACTTCCCTGACTGAGTCAGTTGTGTGATTGGAAATATCGTAGGCCCAGCTGCCCAGGGCTGTGAGGTCTGGGTTTGCACCTCAGTGACCACCCTGAAGGACAATCCTTTAGCCTGTTTCTCCCTTGGCCTTCTGGAGCAACATGGGTTTGGTGTCATCGATCATAAGCACTGACCACCAACACACTCACGGCCCTCCCTTAGTCCTTTACTTGCAGCTGAAAGTTTCCAGGAGATTCAAGAAGAAAATGCTGAACCCTCATGGTATAGAGAGAGGTTGAACAGCAACTGCTTCACCAGTCAGCTTCTTACAAGTCTGCCAGTTCAGTCCAACACTTGACTGTGAAGCTCCTGGGAACGTAGTTAGAAAATTTGTGGCAAAAGCAGTCATTTCCATGGGAAAAAAGCGGTGAAGAGCTAGACAGCATCTCTCTGGCAATTGTAGTTATTGATCTCTAATACTGATGCAGATGTCCAATAACTTTCCTATCTGAAAAAGCCATACATGTAATATACATGGCTATAAAATCTGAGCATTACTGAGTCAGTCAAGCTGCAGTGGACCACCTGGGATCACCTTTAACTCTGGGCGACACCCCTAGTCCATGCCCCCACCTCCACCCCAACTGTCCTTCCCCGTCGCTTTGGAGGATTTTGTGCCTGAATTTTCTATCGGTATCAAGGTCACAATTCCATCTATGATATGAGGGTGTTTGCTTGATGTATCCCCCCTTATTTTTAACACCTGTAAAAGGATAATCTCTTACAAACCACAGATTGTTTTTTTGAATGTGGAATTTTTTTTAGTGAATTCAGATTCATTAAAACTGATCATATGAACACTAATATTTGTTTATATCTTTCATATTTGCTATATTGCTTATATTTACTACGTGCCTTTGGTCTTTTTTTTTTTTAGCTCTTTTAAAATTTGTTGTAGTCATTACTTATGGCCTTTAGGATGGCTCATGTTCGGGGAATACAGTTAACACAAATACCAGGACTCCTTGAGTTCTTCCTTTACGGGGGTTTCATTGTCTCGCGTTTAGTTTTGATGGCACCCTGGGACGGGACCTCCCCGCCACGCCTCTCCTCCAGCAGCCATTCCCGAGTTCCTCCCTTTTGCTCTCATTTTGAAAGTTGTGTTATGTCTATGTTGAGAGAATCTGACTGTGTGTGGCTTCGCCCCGCTTATTCCCACTCCTGTCTCAGCCGTGTTTCAGCCGACCACCAACACGCTCGAGGCCCTCCCTCAGCCCTTCTGCCGAAATTTCTCACCAGCTCTTCATTGGATAAGGCTGCTCTCTAGCAGATGGTCATGGCAGGCTCTGAGTACTTTTCTCCCCAAATGCTCATGGTCTAGAGTGGGGTATGCCCCCTTCTCCCCACTTCCCATCACCTCCTCTTATCCTTTCCATCCTCCAGGGGTTTCTTCAGTCTCTTCTTTCAGGCTCCTCCTCCTTGGTGGTTCAGGCCAGTCTGCAGACTTTCCATCCCTCTTCGCTGCCTTCCTGTTTCCTGCGCCGCTGCTAGACCCTTTCAGGATACCCAGGGATCAGGGTCATTTGTAGCTGACACCTACTGGAAGGTTGGGGGCCACTGTGGTTTTGGCACCCTGTTCAGGCTGCCCCGGCC